>CAUJRU010002273.1:0-85401 GCA_963277665.1 Viscum album
AGCTGGGTGTCTTTAAAATACCTAGTGGTGGGGTAGTACATGATGTGTACCTCCCCGCCACATCGTGTACCACCTCAAGGACAACTTATGCCAAAAAACACATCACCTCAGTGATCTGTTTTATTTTTATGAAACCCAAATGGTACATGGCGTGTCCCCCTTGGTCACATCATGTATTCCCCCTGTTTCCAGATTCTTATGACCAAACTTCTCCAGACTTACTCAGAGCCTTCTTCGAGCACCTAGGTCTTCGAAAACACACAAAGGGTTGATCCACGCAAATTCAGTCCCTTATAGGTGGTCAAAGGATATACTCAGAAAGAAGGTATTTATTTAAATGAAATTTTTTCTCTTGTTATTAGACTAGCGACTATTCATATAGTTCTAGTGATGTGTTCTATATATATTTTACATCTACAGAATCAAGATGTGAAGACTGATTTTCTCCATAGTGATCTTAATGATGAAAAATATATGATCCAATAGAAAGGATCTACATAAGAAGGAAAATAGAACTTGTTTTGATGGTTGAAGAAATCTATATAAGGTATTAAGTAGGTGCTAAGGTGTTGGTACAAGATATTTGATTCCTATATCATGATCCTTGGATATATCAAACTTTATTCAGATCCTAGGGAATATTTCAGGGGTTTGAATGGTAATGATTTCATTATTTTTTGTTTTATGTAGATGACATATTTATTATAAACCCCAACAATGATCAGATCTAGAAAATGAAGGAACAGTTATCCAGGTAGTTTTATATTAAGGACTTGGGACTAGAAAAAAATATTCTTAGGATACTGATTTTCTAACATATAAATAATGGGAATATTTTGTTATCATAGAATATTTTATTGTAGAAAGTCTTGAAATGATTCAACATACAGGAATATAGGCCAATATCTACCCCACTTTAGGTTAATTTCATGTTATCCTCAACAATGAGACATAGAAGAGAAGTAGAGAGGATGAATATGTCTTGAGAACCATATACATCAGCATTGGGGAGTATGATGTCTTTTAAGGTTTGTACTATACAAGACATTGCACATGCAGTGTGACCAGTTAGTTAGTACATGAAAAATCTAGGATATAAACATTGGAGTATAGTGGATAGGATCTTGAGATACATTAAAGAGACCTCATATGTTGCATTATGTTATGGAGGATTAGATTTTACTATTAGAGTATATGTTGATTCAGCTTTTGTAGGTGATTCTAACTAGAGGAAATCCACCACTAGTTATGTGTTTACTCTTGTAGGAGGAACAGTGAGATGGATTTCAAAGTTACTATTAGTTTTGGATTTATCCATGATGGATGTAGAGTACATGGAATCTACAAAGAATTTCAAATAAATTATTTGGATGAGATGGTTATTAAAGGATCTCAAGCATATACAAGGGAAGATTCTATTGTATTGTGACATTCAGAATGCCTTGTACATTCTAATTAATTCATATTTTCATTCTAGGATGAATCACATTAGGGTAAAATATCACAATGTCTGAGATGTGGTGGGGGAAGGAAGTGTGTATATATATAAAATTCATACTAAAGAAAATATGGAAGATTTACTAATGATGGTGGTTGAATATGATAAGTTTAGATGGTGAAGATCCTCGAGTGGCCTTGTAGAGACATTCGTATCATTGTTTGGCAGATATAAATGATGTATGGAGTTGTGATTAGTTCTCAATAAAATATCTAAATTGGAGATATTTCGGTAGCATTTTTTATTATAGACGATGTCCACCCCTTTATTTTTTCAATGGAGGTAGGTGTGGTTTGAAAATGGTGGGTTACCAAACCCCACTAACCATCTAGTAGAGAAAGGAAGGTAGGGAGTGAGGCTTATGTATAAAAGGCAGTGGCTTCCCTAGGTTTTTCATCACCAACAATAAGCTTAAGCAGCTCTCATCCTTCTATCAGTATATGTGTGATGTTTTCTGAGGCATATTCCCCACATATTCGAGAGATAGATTTATAAGGGTTTTCTCATTACCCTAGTGAGGGAGTGTGTACCCACTTTTACCCATATTAATCCTTCTATTTGTCTATGGTTTTTTACCCCTTTCATTTTGGTGGGTTTTCTGCATTACATCTAGCATCATTATTTCTGCATTTTTAAACTTTATTTTATCTTGTAATTATTGTCCCAATAGGGAGCCAATAATTTTCGATCTCATTAACCTCCACTCATGTGGTTGGTCTCAATGGTGTTCACACTAACAACCAACCATAGTCTCCCCCTTTCCCATGTCTATTGCCTGACTCCAAAGGCGGCAACCCCCAACTCTGATACTATTTTTGGATGCTTCTTCAAAGATTAGTCTACGAACCGTGATAGGAACTCACAAGATGTTTAGCGGGAGTGATTTGGGAGGAAATTAAATGATAAGGATAATTCCCTAAGGAATATTATTGTTTGTAAATGATAATTATATATTTTTTATTTTTTATTTTTATGATAATATAAAATTATATTTATCTTTATTATCCATGGTCGATAAAATTATATTTAATATTTATTCCTGAATAATAAAATTAAAAAATTATATTTATTCATAAATGATAAAATTATATTTATTTTAATGATTATAGATAAATGATAAAATTGTATTTATTCATAAATTTATATTTTTATAAAATTTTATTTAACTATAAATTTTTTTTATTTATGAATTATGTGTATTCATAAATGATAAAACTATATTTATTTTATTATTTATTCATATATGATAAAAAAATATTTATTTTTACATTTATTCATAAAATATAAAATTATTCATAAATTATATAAATTTTTATTTATTGGTAAATGATATTTAATATTTAAAATTTTATTTATTTTAATTTACATGTAAATAATATTTTTTTCAAATTTTTTATGTTTTTATATTTAATATTTTTTATAATTGTTGAAATTAAGTGTTTTTAAAATGAATATTTAATGAAACCTTATATCAAAATATAATATAATTAATTTAAAATAATTATGTATAATGATTATGATTTTTTTATAAATATATAAAGTAAATTGTAACTCAAAAAAAATCTTTAAAAAAATTAATTAACTGTATTGATATATTTATTGGAGTTAAATGTATATATGATTGTTGTGATATAGAAATTGTTAGTATAATTTAAAATAATATAGTTATTCTAAAATGCTGGAGAATGGTAACAGGAAATTGTTTCTTAATATAGGTTATTTCTATCATTTACAAAATAAAAATTTATTTTCTTTTATTTTTAAAAATTATTACAAAACAAAATTGATAAAAATGACAATCATTTTTTTCTTTTTCAAAATCTCATGTCCAAAAAATAAATAGAAATCAAAATCATTTCATTTATTTTATTTTCTTTTATCAATTAGGAAATATTTCTTTCCTTTTACTAATATATCACTGAACATAGTGTCAGGAAAAACATGTTCATGAGTGTATCCCGAGGGTTTATGGTGAAAGATGATCTAGATGGTGTAGGTATAGTGGTCAAGATCCCATTCATGATTCATGGACTTGTGAGGTGAGATAATAGACATTCCATCCTTTCAATGAATCATATCCAAACCTTGTAAAACATAAAATCAATGTTTTAAAAAGATTAATTACAAACCTATGGTTCCAGGATTCCAAGTTATGGAACTTTATCTCAAATACAAACACATTTCATCAAGCAATATTGCATTGACAATTTTCTCAACTGAGAACCTAGTTTAAAAAATCCTTATTCTTGATCTCTGGTTCATAGAAATATAAAATTTTACCTCTTGATAAATAATTATACCCTGACCATAGTTTTTTGAACCATTTATCCATTTGAACATCACATCCATTCAAATTTTCAAGATAAAAATATTTAAATTATGTGAAAAAATAAATTTTTTAAGTGAAATATCAAAAAACATAGTTCATTATATCCTTCTAACCTTAAAGGATTTTCCTATAAAAAATCAACAATTGATTGAACAAGTTGAGTAATTAATCTCTCATAAGGTGTTATCACTCCTAATCCATCTTTCTAATACCATCATGCCTCTAAAAGACCTCGTTAATCATTTGTAATGTTGAGATCACCTAAATAAATGAGGTGTAAAAGATCATATATTTACCTTCAAATTTATGATACACTAAAGACACCCTTAAATATTTACTTATATACTAGAATTATTAGATTTTATCTCACCTCATCCAAATGTTTAAGGTTCTTTAATAGACTAATGAAACTTTATTATATATTTCTTTGTTAAAGACCCACAATCACCTTACAAGGAGAACTTCATGAATGTATAGTTTCCCAACATAATCTATAAATTCCTCTTTATTAAATTGTTATGTGATCAATTTCAAATATTAGGAATCTTCATTCACTCATGAATCAATTCTACCTTTTCAATGGTTTGCTACACTAACTTGGGTATGAAAATCAATAGCTCTTCAACATTCATCTAACATAAATTAGGCCTAAATGGTCTCCCACACAAGGCCTTACTAGGAACCATAACTATAGCTGAGTAGTAATCATTGGTATGTGTAAACATCATTAGAGGATGCAGATTAATCAAAGTTCAACAAATAATTTTTTAGAATCACCATAAGAACCAAAATTATCCACTCCATCTACCTGTCCTTTTGAGAATGGAATTTCGTGCTCAAATATAGATGTGTCTGAAATGCAACCTATAATTTTGTCCACAATCATAATGTAAATAGTGAATCCTGATCTGAAATGATTATCAATGTAATCCCATGGAGTTACATAACCTCAAAAGTGTATAAATACTACAAGTTTAACACCCATATATTTTAGAATATTTTTTCTTTAAATAAAATGTAAGTGTTCAGTAGATTGCCTTCCACGTAACCATAAGTCTATATAACCCGTGATATGGTAAACAATTATAATCTAGCCATTAAATTGGAATATATGAATAGTAATAACCAAATCATGAAAAATATTTATAAAATTTTTAAATATTTCAATTTACTAATTAATTCATAATAAATAAGTACTCAGTTTTCAGTAAAATCATTTTATGTTTCAAAAATGTGTTTTCATCAAAAATGTTTTTTTTCATTTTACATGAACTGAATTATAATTAATTTATAAAATTTTGAGAAATTTTATATGATAAAATTAATATTATTTTTGAATTTTTTTTGTTTCATTAATATCATAGTATGATTTTTTTTATTTTCTGAAAAAGATTTATTTTTCAGTTAATAGTGAAAAATATCTATTTTTGTAAAAGATGTCATTTATTTTCAAGTAAAAGTACCATTATGTTTTGAATATAATATTAAAATAACATAAGTATAATTTAATTATAAATAATAAAATTAATTATATAATAATCATCATTAATCTTGATTTTTTTATAAGTTTATTTTTTGTCTTAAAAACACATTTTCCTAAAAATAGTTTTTATGTGCACAATGTGTTTTTATATTAATAAATTAAATTAAACACTATTGATTAATATTTTCATTAAAATTTATATATTTTATATTCAATAATATATTTTAGCATTCATTTAATGGTTTTTACAAGGAAAGGAATGTAAGGAAATTATTTTTTAAGCTTAAAGATCCATTTTTCTAAAATGAGTTTTCATTATTGGTTGCACGCTTATTTAAAATTAATTTCTACAAATTATAGAAATTGAATCTATTAAAATGGATTTAATATTTGGAATCATCATATTTAATATAATATAATAGGTTCAACTTAACTTTTTTTCATAGTGAATAGTAAAAATAGTAAAATTTTGTTATCACAGATAAGGTTAGAACAAGTTTACTTGGGGGGTTAAGCCAAGAGTTATAGGTAATATTTCCACCCAAACAATTATAATTATTATTTTTTGAAGATATTTAAACCCTATATTTTCATAATTTCTAATACCTATCCATTTAGATCCACTTTCCAATGAAGGTGACCTTATATAATTGAATTCTATGAAATTCCATGTGTGTCCATCACCTCACTTGTAAAAGTGCACCACTCTTCATCATTTACTCATGCCATTTTATCCTCTTATATCAACTATGAAATAATTAAAAAACTTTATATATTACTTCCCTTAATCCTAGTGCTTTTTCCCTTCTCTTAATACCAATATTTCGAGGCTTAAGGTGTAACCCAAATGGGGTCTCTCAAACAACATGTATGAATCTCATCCAAACTATTTCAATTTTATTTATTATTAAACCTTATATAAAATTGTTCTATCTATAAAAACATAATGAACACAAGTTCATAAATATACTTAATGTTATTATGATGATTACACAACCATTTTCCACCCGTTCTCCATCAAATATGAAATAAAAGTATAAATTTATCGTACATGTGGACTATCGCCTCCACGTAGCATTACGATTCATTTTCCATAACCATATTTATTGGGTGGTTATATTGATGGATTTAATGTTTTGATATGATATTTATAACATAATTATGCTTCTGAAATTATAATATTGTATCTACATTTTACCATCTGATCCATTGATAAATGGTAACGTCGCATGTGCATACATATGGAGTATCACCACCATAAAGCATTGTGATTTGTTTATCATATATGCTTTACTTATATGGTAATAAGGATAGAATTAATAAACACATATTGTATTAATGATAAAATAATTATTATATATAGGTGAATTTTCATTTATCTTTCTTTTGTTCCATCCATCGAAAAGTGGAGACGCTACTCATGTGTATGTATAGATTGTCATCTCTACAAAGTGATGTAATTAATTTTTCATCACCACTTAATATGAATTTTTATAAATATGAATATAATTAATATATATATGTGTGTGTGTGTGTGTGACATTTATATAATTATTTAAATTCTATAGATGGAGGAACCATGATCAATATAAATACCTCAACCCTAGTATCCCAAAGTTGATGATTACTTTATTACTTTGGAACTAGATACAAATTATCACATCCCAAAGGAACAAATAGTTTAGTAGTATTTTTAAAATATATAAATACATTTTTCTCATTATATATTAATAATAAAATATAAAAAATATAGTGATAGTAAATATTCTTCACACTTGAACACATTAAAAGATTATTTCTTCATATCCTAGGGAAATGAAACAAAATAAGGGTGAGCTCAGATGCTCAGTGAGGGATATGTACAATGAAATCTACCATAAGTAAATAAAGAAAATTAAATATGTAAAGATAAATAACTGGAAAAAAATCCATTTAATCAATAAATTGAGCATGAAATACATCCATGGATAATATTAATGTAGTAATCTCATGGTTAATTAAAGCTAAATTCTCAATAAAGGAAATTCATAATGTTGGATGTCATGATCTCAGAAATAATGATATCTTTACCATCAACAACTTTTGTGAATAAAGTTTAATCAATGGGTAGATATACACTAAAAACATATTTAATAAGTTTGTCCAACTAGTTTGTTTCATGATACTTCTCCATGTATTGAATACCCTAATTGAGACCCACTCATCCCTACATGTTCAGTGCATTCCTCAAATATTTAATGGTCAATTTAATTCATAAACAACATATCCTATTAAAAAATATACATAATGAGTAAATAATATCGAATATTAATATTTTTTTAGTCAATCAAACAACATTCATAATAAAACATCGTATGTAGAAATGGTATACGATTTAGGAAATAATAATATCCATGATACAAAGAAAATAGATATTTAAGAAAATTTTAATGTCCAATGATCACAAGAAATTTAATGTTTCAAGAGATAGTTAACAAATAAAAAAAGTTAATAAGGGATAAAAAATTACCATTAATTCATTGAAAATATAGTTTTGGAAATAAAATCATTTCCTTTAGAGAATAAATGGAAATGGAAGGAAAATGTTAACAAAATAATTAATTAAATATTTTTCTCTTTAAAACCATTGAAATCATGTATAATAATATAAATATTTTAAAATGGTTATGGTGGTTGAAAAATCTATTAACATTGTATGAATTAAAAAAACATTCCTTTTGACTTTTTATAAATAAATTCAAAAACAGCCCTTTCAGAAAACATTAGAAATGTTCCTTTAAAACTTTTAAAAATTCAAGGATAAAATAAAATTTCTTTAATAAGTAATTTTAGTAAATAAAAATTAATTTTTTAAAATAATTTTTAAAAATATGGAAATAGAATAAAAATATAACCGATCAAAAAGATAAATAATATCAGCTTTCTTTTAATCATTTTTCTTCTTGATCCAAGTGAAAAAGAGAGAAAATATTGAAATAAAACAGGTAAAATAATTAAATATCTATATGATAATAAAATATATGGAGTTTATGAAGGATATATTATAATATTCCCTTAATGAAAATAAAATCAATCCCAAAAAATGAGATTTTAAAATAAATTCTTACATCTTTGGAAACTTTTAAATTATAACCCCATGAAAGAGTAAACTTTAATTGAAAATTTAATCATAATAAATAAAAATATATTCATTTTATAAATAAAAAATGGTAATTATATACAGAATATAAAAATAAACAGGTGAATAATATCAAATATGTCTCAATAGCGTGGAAATTGAGACAAAATCCCTTACAAATATTGTATCATTGAAGAAAAAATTAATCAATGAAGTGATTATGTATGAAAAATGTAAATAAAAAAATTTTAAATAAAACATAATATAATCATATTTCATTTCACACATAACCACAACATAACATAGTCTAATGAATTATAAGTATAACCCAATTAATGGAAATTTAGTTAAGAAACCCCTTACCTCAAGTTTGACTTAGATCGTAAATGATTCTAACCTCATGTATAATAAATTTAGATTTATTATAATTGAATAAAATAACCATATATATATCTATAATATCATATATGATCAATTTATAATAACTTATCACCTTCTTGTTAATAATATTTTGTTATTATCATTGTTTCCTGTGTTAACTGCTTCGCATTTCATGTTTATTTGTATTAAGTAGTTTTGGTGAATACATACATATCATGATTAAAAAATATACATAATGTTATTAATGATATAAATATAATATATATTCAATATATATACATAATTATATTCATCCATAAAACATGGAGATAGAAAAATGAATTTTTCTATTTATGCAAACGGTATACCATACGTACGCATGAACCCTGATTTCACTTTTTGAAAGATGGAACAAAAGAAATTAAAATAATAATTAAAATTTTAAATATCATTATTATATAATATATATCAAATTTATTTATTAAATATATCATTATTACCATCCATTTATAGAGGAAACGAAAAGTGAATCACATCGTTTCGTGGAGGTGGTAGTCCACGCATACATATAAACGACGTTACCATTTTCTAACAGATCAGAAGGTAAGAATATATATATGATATTATAATTTAATAACCATAATCATATAATAAATATCATATATATTCATTATTTAAAACTTTATATCCATCCAAGTAAAGTGGTGATTAAAAATGAATTAAATTGTTATGTGGTGACGGTAAGCCATATGTACGCATGAGCGATGTTTTTACTTTTAATATGATAGAAAAGAGATGGAAATGGTTGTATTATAATAACAATAACATATTAATATATTTATTATATTTTATTTATAATTTTGGGATAGTTATAATGTATTTATATAAATTATAATAATAAATAATCTTAAAAGAGTCTGTAAAGAAGATTACCTCTTCTTCAATAGATTTCCTGTAGATCACATCTTAATGACAATTGGAATGTTCTTTTAAAAGGATAAAACAATCTAAATTATGGATATGGAAGTTTATAAGAGAATTATTTAGGTTTTGGTTGATCTATATGTCTCAATATTGTGTAAAGTAAATAGATAAGGGGTGTCCTTCTATAAGTGAGGTGACGGAAACTTTTGAAAATTCATGAAATGTTATAATATAATATGTGTCTCACTTATGTAAAATGGTTCAAAAATTGAATATATTCTAATATAAATTATATATTTTCTTAATATAATCATATAATCAATTTTTTATAGGTTTATATATCATTTTAAACCATATCCTTTGGATGAACTCCTTGGTTATCAAATTTTAACATTAACCATGGTAATGATTTTTAAATATTAAAGGGTTATAATTATACATATAAGGTGAAATTTGGATAATAAATGGAAAAAGTATGAACTTTTAGACAATAGATTATACTACTTTTCCCCTTTAAATATTTTTATTATTTTTAAATAATTTAATAAAATTTTATTTTCATAAAATATCATTAATATCATTTTTGATACTATTCATTTAATTTGACATTAAAGACACCAAGACAAGTATGTAATTTGAATAAAATACCTTAACAAATCCCTAATATGATATATTCATCTATAAAAAAATTTAATTAAATAATTCATCTAATTTTATTACATTTAATATTTTTAAAATTATTTATTTTCTTTTTCTATTAATTGAATGAATATTGTGTCAATGTTGTGGGTGCACAGTTGATCGAGGATTAGTGCTTCATCATTGAGGGTCTCTTGTATATTTTTCTTATGATATATTTTCTTATTATTTGTATGTGATATATAATACCCTTTTAGGTTTTCCTATTCTATATTTTGGGATTCCCTTATGGGTGATTTAATGGTCATTTTTAGGTTGTGTGTTGAGTCACCGTTCCAGAATTACTATATCAGTTGTGTTCCATGGTTTGAGATAGATATGATCCAAGGGTTTAAAAGAGACCCATTTCTTGGTTAACCCTATTATGGGTCAGTAAATGCTTAGTGTTGGTGAAGTCAACAGTCCCCTTATGACCCATAGACCAATGGTAAGATCTCATAGTGGTTGTCTTGGTATCTTAGGGGACTATGGAAGCCTCAAGATTTTTTGACCATGAAATGGTAAGTGATGATGTTTCAATATTTTGGATAATTAATTTGAGAGATAATCAAACATTAATATTTTAGCCTATGGATGAGGTTGTTTAAGGCAGTTTCTTCTTAGTACCTTGATATAGAAAGAGAACTTTAGGATATCTTTAGACTCCGAGTTGACACTAAGATTTATCTTGTTATCTTCTCTATTTGTTGGCTATAGTTAAATGGGAATAGGGATATAATGGATGATATAAAGTTGATCATATATCTCCTAGTCCAGAGGATACTTACCCAACTAGGGTTTGGGTGTTGGTGTTCCTGGATGTTTTGATTGACTCGGTTTGCAGGCTATGCCTTTCTTCAACTTTATATTTTATAGATAGAAATAGTTTTGTAGGACTATCATGCATTGGATAGGTTATCTCAGTGTTAATAATGTTTTTTCACTATTTTTTATCATACCATTGGAATATTAGAGCCTATTAGATTTATGCATTTTTGTTTGGATACCTATGGTTATGCTCTGGGGTTTGGCATTCGTGCATGTTGTGTTTTAGACATCTTGGAGCTCCTATGTAGATCTGAAGGATGAACTTGATGTGTTGTGGTTGGGTGATCCATATGTTATAAAACCTGAAGTGTGGTATATAACAATAGTAGATTTACCTTGAGTGTCAGAATAGATCCCAGGGTTGGTTATTTTATGTTTTTATTTCTACTTAACACCTATTTATTTTTATGCCATCAATTTTTAGTTTTAAACAAGACTGGAGACATCACATGTGCATGAATTTTTTATGAAAGTAGACTATAGGTTCACCATTGTGGTGGCCTATTGAAAATTATTTCTCACCCCCTATATTTTTACCTTGTTGTCAGTGTATACCTTATGTCTCCTTTTAGGTTGAACACAGAATGCACGGTAAATCATGCGAAGGCCCAGTGTTGCATGATCGAGCGAGACTACTCTTGTGAATTGTATAGTTCAGAGTTGTTAGTGGATCCGGATGTATTTATTTTCAATTTTATTTATTAAGTATATGTGTTTGTCCTGATGGGTGACCAAGTGTTGTTTTTTATAATTCTTGTGAGTCTATATGACTTTTTCCCATGTTTTATTTATTATAGTATACAACTACATCAGTTATTTATTTCAAAATTTGATGTTATGTTGTGGTTGTATTTTGGTTATTTATTATTTTATTACAATATAATTGAATTTATAGTATCCTCATGGTATCTTTTAGACCCTCACCACTACTTGATAGTCTATAGCATACAGGGAGGTGTTCTTGAGGCCTTGTGGCAAGCCAGAACGGTTGACATGTCAAGTCAAATCAAGATGGTTTATTACATAGGATCACTTAATATTTCAATATCTCCACTAATTGTTATAGATAATGGGATAAAAATGATAATAGGATTTTATACCCTTAAAATGATTAATATAATTGTAATAACACTGAATTTTGATGGTGTTTCTCTTCAAATAAATACTCAATAAACATGATGTTCATTTTCTTTAATAGTTAGAAGTTTAATGTAACTATATATAGAATAAAACTCTAATAATAATCTTTGTCACTTATAATATTTAGATTTACATATAGTCCACACTATAATTAGAATCCATATATATTATTACCTTAACATCTAAGAATTCTTCCTCATCATTCTATATGTCATGTCTATTAAAACATGGTCTATATAATTTAGTGAAATAGAATAAGGCCCATGAAATATTCATTTATGTCTTAAAAAATTATAGAAAATATAAAAAACTATTTTTATTCATTTCTATATTATTCATCATGTATTAATTCCTACCAATACATAGTGGACATTTTTCTACCAGAATCCCATAAAATTATTTATTCAAATATTTACCTCATTTTAATTATTTCTCATTTTCATGTCTTCATATTTAATTAATGAAGAGTTGTTTAATTCACCATGGTGTGGTTTCATTCTTCTTGTATCTCAATTCTTAAACCAAAAAAATCAACCAAGTAAAACAAAATAATCTCTTTCTTCATGTAATTTTATTTTGAAATGGGTTCGAAACCATGGTGTGGTTCAACGCTTATCCTTATTCTATGTAGGGTGGACACTCTTTTCCATATCTAAAATATCCAATAATCATGGCTTAGTTTTCTTTTTATTATTGTTTCATATAGGTATGGATTTCTTAGTATCATCTAATTTTGTTTCCATCATGAATCTTTTCCTTCTCTCACTATTTCATACCATGATTCCTTTTAATTACCAGAAAAAAATCATCAATAATGGACTATTTATATACAAATGGAATTATATTAAATCTATAAATATTTACCATTGAGTTTTATTAATAAAAATATCAAGTTTATCATACTTATAGTTAATCTCTATCATATGAAGTAAAATACACTGTCACGACCCATCCTCGGGGCCCGTGCCGTGACTACCCCAAGCCCGCCTTCCATAGGCAAGGGGCTGGCGACTAGCACCAAGGCGTAATTCCCGGTAAAAAGGGAAGGCATTGCCTTTGTAAAGTAAACAAACACCAAAGAGCAAGCAAGCAGAAGTAAACACTAAGTAAACACTGGGTACAACAGTAAGTGCGGAAAAGTAAGTGGGCCAGAATATAAACCCAAACTGAAAGTAAAGTACAACTGGAAAGGGAAAACAACAACTGAAAGTAAAGCCACAGCCTCGAGCCATCCACTAGAAGTCCCACCTGAAGGGTGGGTACATATAGCCTCCAAGGATCCTCGGGTCCAACCATCTGCTCCGAGTACACCCCGCCCAGTGATCCACCTCCGGGTACCGACCTGCTCCTCGTGCCTCAACCTCGATCAACGCTTTCCGTCGTCTGCAACCAACACAACTTAGTGCGGGCATAGCCCGTGCAGGGGTGAGTATAAGCTACTCTGTAGGGACCCCTAGACCCCCGAAGTTCTCCCAGAATCCACAAAGGATAATCCACAAAGGAAATATACAAACACGAAGTAACATCTGGCACTACTTAGGTATATGCTCATACGTATACCCAAGTCATCAATTCTCATTCGGCTCCAACATCCGAGCTCAAGTACAACCCAATCCACACAGGAAACCACAACCCAATCCATAGAGGAAAGCATAATGTAATCCACATAGGAAAGCAAGTCAAGATACAGCTCACACAGTTATACTTATTCGTATGACGATAGAGATGATCAGATATATCCACTGATTCATCTAAGTCGTCGGACCCACACAGGATCGATAGGTACTAACCCCCGCAATGACCCACAAAGGATCGATAGGTAGCTAACCCCCGCAATGACCCACACAGGATCTGTAGGCGCTGGCCAACACAGGACTGCTGAGCGCTAACCCACACAGGATCGGTAGCACTGATCCACGTAGGATCGCTAAGTGCTGTAGTCTTTGTCGTCGAATCCACGGAGGATTTCTGTACAGTCGTCGTCGTCGTAGTCGCAGCTAGCTCTAGGGTTCCCGCACATAGCAAGCTCGTTCGGGAGGGTCTGCTCCACGATCTGAGGTGCTGATACATCAACTGACACATAGTCTGGAGTTGATGTATCCAAAAGTTTCATATCGTCAACAGGAACTCAACATCACAGACGGCGCGTCAGTCGGATGCCCGGTCTGAGAGTTATTGGCTTTTTCGTCCCAGGGTCCCGGTTGGTTTTTAAGACAAAACCAACTCGAACGTACTGCAACTATGTCCAAACCTCGAGAAGAGTAAGCCAAAAGGTCCGTCTCACTTAGAGGAATCCAACAAAGTCGATGGCACGTCAATCGGACGTCCGGAGCTCAAGTTATAAGCATTTTCGCTCCGAGGGCCCAGTTGGTTTCGTGTACGAACCAACCCGGCCAAACCCAAAGTACTCCGAAACCTTGAGTGTAATATAACAAAACGACCGTCTCATTCCAAGGATCGCATCACCGCTGACGGTGCGTCAATCGGAGGTCTCCAGCCCAAGATATGGGCAAAAGAACGAAAGAGGTCTGTAAGTGGGGGTTTCGGGCCCGAGACCCCCTGGGTCGGCCCGAACCGGGCCGACCCGTCCCAGGTCTGGGTCCGGCCCGCTTGGGCACGGCCCGTCCCGGCCTAGGCGCGGCCAGCCGAGCCGTTCGGGATGCGGGGGGGGGGGGGGGGGGGGGGGGGGCTGCCCCCCGCTTGTTGTAACCGCGGCCCCATAATGGGGGCCTCTCACGTCCGGCCAGCTGGGGGTTTTGAACCCCCGGCCAGTCGGGGGTTTTGAACCCCTGGCTCTTCCATTGTCCGGACGGCCCGCTCTGGCCGGCCGGCTGCTGCCGACTCGGGACCGGCAAGGGCCGGTCCCCCTGCTCTGACGCCGGCGGCCCGGAACCGACCGCCGGTTCCCCTACTCCACCACGGCCTTGGACCGTCCGGCACGGTGCGACGGTGTTGCGCCCCTTTGCCACGGCCCCGCTTCGGCCGCGGTGTTTTTCGGGGTTCTCCGGCGTGGCGCGACGGCACCGCGTTCTTGTTCGATTCAAAGTTGCGGCGCGACGGCGCCGCCCATACCTTGCCGCATGACCCCGCGCGGTGCGACGGCACCGCGCCATCCACGTTCCATTCCACCACAAGGAAGACAAGATAAAAGGGGAGGAGGGTCGCCCGTGTTTGTGCGGTCCGGCCCCCTCCCGTTAACTGGTAACAGGTGGTCCAAAAGTACGAGGAATGATGATGGATGAAAACACAAATATCATCAACAATAAAAGAATTTCTTACCGCGAGCGTAGCTTGAATAGAGGTTCGTCGTGGAAATAACTGTCGCGAAAGGAGGCGTCGCGAAAGGAGAATCGTCGCGAAATAAGGTGTCGTTGGCGTCGCGGTACACGGCGTCGCATAGTCAATCTCTGAGGATTCGGCGTTCTTCGTTGGAGATCGGTGCAGTCTTCGCGTTCTTCGCATTCTTCATGTTCTTCGACGAAGAAGATGAAGATCTTCAAGCCTCCCTTAGCTTTTCTCCCAAACCTCTCAAGAAACAAGTCCCCAACCAAAATAAAATAAGTACCTCACTTATTTTATTAACATAACTTAAGTTTGAATTTCAAAAGTTGAATTAATCCACTCAATTAATTAACTCAAGTTGTCAAATTAAATGAAGGGTTATGGTACGTTAGGGAAGATGAAGGGGTGGGGTTCGTGTGGGCCCCACTACTCTCATAACCTCCCATGGGAATTTGGGTGGTTACCCCAACTTCCACTCAAAGCTTTAAACCACTTAGTGAAAAATAAAATTGATACTCAATTTTATTTATCCTTCCCCAAATATTTAACAACTTCTCTCATGTAAACGCAACTCCGGAAAAGGTGTTCCTAAGAAATTACCAGCGTTGTGAAACCATCAGTGCCCTCGGAATTCAATTCCGAGCACGAGATCAAAAGTTAGAAAAACTTGCTCGTTCATTCACTGAATGTACCCGATCTAAACTTCGGATAGAAATTTCGGGCACACCGGGCCTCAGAATCAAGTGTCGTTAGAAACCGTGTTCTTGTAAAATACCAAAGAAAATTAAGAAAAAAATTCCCTTGAATTTTACAGGTCTTTACATTACTCCCACCTTAGGGCTTTACGTCCCTGTAAAGATTCATCAAAAACTAGGGAAACAAATGTTGGTACTGAGAACGTATCTGAGCCTCCCATTCCTAAGTGCTCTCCTAGAGGTTCTCGTGTTGCTATTTGATGCACACTAGAGGAATCGACCATCCACATAGGACCCACTCCTGTCGATCCTCAATCTCCACTGGAACCTCCACAAAAGTTGTCACATCATCTATGTCCAGCTCCCCATGGTCAATGATATGCGTCGGGTCGTGCACGTATCTCCTCAGCTGAGATACGTGAAAGACATCATGCACCCGGTACAACTGAGGTGGTAGAGCCAGGCGATAAGCCACCTCGCCAATCCTGCTGAGGACCTGGAATGGTCTGATGAAGCATGGAGACAACTTGCCGCCTTGGCCAAATCTCTGTAATCTACGTTGAGGTGAGACCCGCAAAAAGGCGTGGTCACTATCCTAGAACTCTAGTGGCCTCCTCCTCCTGTCAGCATAAGACTTTTGTCGGCTCTGAGTTATCCTCATCTGCTCTTGGATGACCTGGACCTTCTCTGTTGTGTCCTGGACCATCTCCGGTCCCACAAGTGCGGACTCCCCAGGGTCTGTCCAGCACAGAGGAGATCTGCAAGGTCAGCCGTACAACGCCTCGTATGGTTCAATCCCGATGGTGGAGTGGTAGCTGTTGTTGTACATGAACTCCACCAAGGGTAGGTGGTCCTCCCAGCTGTGACCAAAGTCGAGGACACATGCGTGGAGAATGTCCTTGAGAGTCTGAATGGTCCTCTCTGTCTGACCCTCCGTCTGAGGGTGAAAGGCGGTGCTCAAATGTAACTGTGTCTCAAACGCCTCCTGCAACCCCTTCCAAAGTCGAGAAGTAAAGCGAGCATCTCGATCGGAGATGATAGATAATGGCACACCGTGAAGCCGTACAATCTCCTGAACGTAGAGACGTCCCAAGCTCTCCACTGATCCCTGCTCTCTGATGGGTAAGAAGTGAGCCGACTTGGTGAGTCGGTCGACAATCACCCAAATGGAGTCGTGACCTCTGGAATTGCGTGGAAGTCCAGTCACGAAGTCCATAGATATATCATCCCGCTTCCACTCTGGGACCTCCAAGGGCTGCACCAAGCCTACTGGTACCTGGTGCTCTGCCTTCACCTGCTGGCAGGTGAGGCATCGAGAAACAAACTTTGCCACAGCCTTCTTCATGCCCGGCCACCAATGTTGTCATCTGAGATCCTGGTACATCTTCACCACTCTAGGATGTACCGCCAAAGGGGAAGTGTGAAACTCTCTCAGCACCTCCTCCCGTAAAGCAACCGGTACCAAGGTACATCCTCTGAAAAAGATTTCATGCTCTCCTCTTACAGAGAAACCATCAGGTTCCTGTCCTGAGGATATCTGTGCACACCGTGTCTCATAGTCAGCGTCCCCACGTTGTGCCTCTCTGACCCACTGCAGTAGTGGAGGAGTGATTGTGAGTGACTGAAGAAAGG
The DNA here is from genome assembly GCA_963277665.1 of Viscum album. Classification (NCBI taxonomy): domain Eukaryota; kingdom Viridiplantae; phylum Streptophyta; class Magnoliopsida; order Santalales; family Viscaceae; genus Viscum; species Viscum album. The sequence goes on from CAUJRU010002273.1 coordinate 17,968, forward strand.
CTGCTCCATATCTATCCACGAAGGATATTTGTAAAGCGGCTAGCTGCTCTGTCACCTCCCCAAGTAGATGAATGTCCGTCCTCCTGCTGATAGAATCGGCTACTACGTTCCCCTTCCCAGGAGTATAGAGAATCTCAAAGTCATAGTCCTGGAGGAACTCGATCCATCGCTGTTGTCTCAGGTTCAGGTCCTTCTGAGAGAAGATGTACCTGAGACTCTGATGGTCAGAATAGATTGTAAAGCACTCGCCCATCAGATAGTGTCGCCACATCTTCAGAGCGAAGACCACTGCTGCTAACTCCAGGTCATGGGTAGCGTAGTTCTGCTCATGCTGCCTCAACTGACATGATCCATAGGCGATCGTGGCCCACTCCTGCATCAGGACACATTCGAGTCCAGTCCCTGATGCATCGCAGTAAACTACGTACCCAACTCCCTCCTCCAGTAGCCTCAAGATAGGCGTGCTGGTCAATCTCTGTCTCAACTCCTAGAAGATCTGCTGACATCTTTTTGACCACACAAAGGGTTTCCCCTTCTTCATCAAAGCTGATAGTGGTGCCAAAACTTTGAAGAAGTCTATCACAAATCTCCGATAGTACCCAGCTAGACCCAATAAACTCTTCACCTCCGTCACGCTCCTGGGTGGCTCCCAAGCTAGCACTGCCTCGTTCTTCGCAGGATCCACCGCAAATCTCGCCTCAGAGATGACATGTCCTAAGAAGTGGACCTCACGTATCCATAACTGAAACTTCAAGAGATTTCCATAAAGCTGGTGCTCTCGGAGTATGTCTAGTACCACCCGCAAGTGGTAGGTGTGCTCCTCCTCAGTGGTCGAGTATATCAAAATGTCGTCGATGAAGACCACGACAAATCGATCGAGGTGTGGCTGGAAGATCCTGTTCATGAGGGACATGAACAATGCTGGAGCATTGGTTACGCCAAATGGCATAACCAAAAACTTATAGTGGCCATACCGACACCTGAAGGCCGTATTCTGCACGTCCTCATCCCAAACTCTGAGCTGGTGATATCCTTACCTGAGGTCTATCTTCGAGAACCATTGTGCTCCCTTGAGCTGATCAAAGACGTCGTCAATCATCGGTAGCAGATACTTGTTCCTCATGGTCACCTGGTTCAGGTGACGATAGTCGACACAAAGTCGCAAGCTCCCATCTGCCTTCTTGGCGAACAATATCGTGGAAGCCCAGCGTGAAATACTGGGTCGGATGAATCCCTTTCCATACAAGTCCTCCAACTGTACCCGTAGCTCTCGAAGCTCATCGGGGGCCATCTGATATGCTGGAGTGGATATCGGGGCTGTCCTGGGGTATAGGTCAATATAAAAGTCTACCTCTCTATGAGGAGGTAGTCCTGGAACGTCGTCGGGGAAAACGTCCGCATACTAATCCACCACTGCAGGAAAACCAGGACTCCGCACGTCAACTACTCCTAGGATGAGGCTAGACAACTGATGAGTGATGGGTTGTTCTCTCCTCTGCGAGAGTCCATCCTCTGCTGAAAAGGCTCCCTTCTCACTAGTGAAGGTGAACCTGCTCTCATCGGTGCGTACACATCATACCTTGCGCCTAATACAGTTGATCTGAGCATGGACTGTAGATAACCAATCCATGCCCAAGATGACGTCGTAAGGCCTCGACGCTGCTTCAAGAAGATCCCATCCGAAGCTCTCGCCTCCTAGAGTAAGTTCACACTGCCGGCACCAGTGCGTAATCATCGATTATGCTTCCGTAGGAGTCTCTAGCCGTAAGGATCGAGCCAACGGCTCCGTCAGAATCTCAGAGCTCCGAACAAGGGAAGCAGCTATGAAAGAATGACTCGCTCCTGTGTCTATAAGAACTACAGCAAGGGTGGAATAGACACAGATAGTACCTCGAATCATCTCGGGCACGCCGTGGTCGTAGGCCTCCACTGCCTGAAGTTGTGTCTTTCTCTGCTCGCCAGCTCCCTTTGTTCAGGGTGGACCTCCTGGCGATGGTGGTGGTAGAGCCTCAAAGTGTCGCCCACCACCTGCTGCTCGGACAACTCCTCAGCCTCGTCCACATGCTCCCTAAGGACCGCCACGGTCGACCCTCTACCTCTACCTGGGTGGTCCCTCAACCATCTATTGCTCCTCTGCATGGAGGGTCGGGAAGTCACAAGTCATGTGGCCCTTCCCACCGCATGCGTAGCACTGTCTGACTCTCGAAAGACTGGCTCCGTGTTGTGTGCCCTGCACCACTGATCCAGTGTCCTGAGGCCATCTGCCTGAGGGTCTGATCTGCCTAGACCCTTGAGTCATCTGTCGACTGCCTTCTACAAAAGACTCTGCTACGTGCCGCCCCGCGGTAGGTCTCGCTGCTGATGAAGGCTCATCAAGGAAGCTATCGATCAAAAGGGCTCGCTCCAGTACTCTTGCCTGAGTCGGAATGCTAAGGGAGATCAGTGATGCCCTGATCTCATGCCTCAATCACTGCTTAAAGGTCTGGGCCCAGAAGAATGGGTCTCGTACCATGTTTGTCGAGTAGCATGAGAGATCAGTAAATCTCACCGAGTACTGGGCGACCGTCAAGCTGCCCTGCCACAGCTGTAGAAGCTCCTGGATGTGCACCGCATGGAGGGTGGCTGGGACGAACTCTGAGTGAAAGAGGCTCTCAAAGTCTGTCCAGAGGAGAGACGCCTCGTCATACACCTAGAGCATCAAGCTCCACCATCTTCTTGCTGCCGCATGCAGTAGGCTCGCGGTGAGGATCACCATGAGGTCTGCTGGTGTCCTCACTAACCTGAAAACTAGTACAACTACCTCCAGCCAATCCTCGGCTCCCTGAGGGTCCGTCTCCCCATGGAACCTGGGCAGTCGCTGGTGCTGAAAATCGTGCAGTGCACTAAGGCGATGTGCATCGTCAGCGGCTGGGGCTGGTAGCATCGGTGGCTCAGCGGGTAGAGGTACTTCCGGTGCCTCTGCTGTCAAAGGGCCCTGCATTGAGGCCTCATCGCTCGGTGGTCTGTCGTCACGCACAACGCTTGGAACCCTAGATGGCTACCATCGTGGGGCCATCCTGAAAAGAAACAGGTGTTCCACGGTCAAACAGTATACCTGGTGAGATGACACAAAGTAATCACAAAGAAAACTTGAAACACACATGCAATCAATGTTTTCGTGTATTAAGTCGGAAATCAGAAGTCAGGTTCCTGGTGTACAGATACGTCGGTCGCCGCACCAACACTGGACTCCCTGGACTGATAACCACACCCAATATGCTTAACACTATTGCTTCACATAGAAAAAGATCAGAGTCTTGAGTTCTGCAGTATAACCGAACTCCTCTGAAACCAATTTGTCACGACCCATCCTCGGGGACCGTGCCGTGACTACCCCAATCCCGCCTTCCATAGGCCAGGGGCTGGAGACTAGCACCAAGGCGTAATTCCCGGTAAAAAGGGAAGGCATTGCCTTTTTAAAGTAAACAAACACCACAGAGAAAGCAAGCAGAAGTAAACACTAAGTAAAAACTGGATACAACAATAAGTGTGGAAAAGTAAGTGGGCTAGAATACAAACCCAAATTGAAAGTAAAGTACAACTGGAAAGAGAAAACAACAGCTGAAAGTAAAGCCGCAGCCTCGAGCTGTCCACTAGTAGTCCCACCTAAAGGGTGGGTACAGATAGCCTCCACAGATCCTCAGGTCCATCCGTCCGCTCCGAGTATGCCCCGCCCAGTGATCCACCTCTGGGTACCGACCTGCTCCTCGTGCCTCAACCTCGATCAGCGTTGTTCGTCGTCTACAACCAACAAAACGTAGTGCGGGCATAACCCATGCAGTGGTGAGTATAAGGTACTCTGTAGGGACCCCGAGACCCCCGAAGGTCTCCCAGAATCCACAAAGTATAATCCATAATGGAAAGATACAAAAACGAAGTAACATCCGACACTACTTAGGTATATGACCATACGTATACCCAAGTCATCAATTCTCATTCGGCTCCAACATCTGAGATCAAGTACAACCCAGTCCACATAGGAAACCACAACCCAATCCATACAGGAAAGCATAACGTAATCTACATAGGAAAGCAAGTCAAGATACATCTCACACAGGTATACTTCTTTGTATGACGATAGATATGTTCAGATATATCCACTGATTCATCTAAGTCATCGGACCCACACAGGATCGATAGGTACTAACCCCCGCAATGACCCACAAAGGATCGATAGGTAACTAACCCCCGCAATGACCCACACAGGATCAGACCCACACAGGATCTGTAGGCGCTGGCCCACACAGGACTGCTGAGTACTGACCCACACAGGATCGGTAGCAATGATCCACATAGGATCGTTGAGTGTTGTAGTCATCGTCGTCGAATCCACGGAGGATTTCTGTACAGTCGTCGTCGTCGTCGTCGTAGTCGCAACCAGCTCTAGGGTTCTCGCACACAGCAAGCTCATTCGGGAGGGTCCGCTCCACGAGCCGAGGGGCTGATACATCAACTGAAACATATTCTGGAGTTGATGTATCCAAAAGTTTCGTATTGTCAACAGGAACTCAACGTCACAGACGGCGCGTCAATCGGATGCCCGGTCTGAAAGTTATTGGCTTTTTCGTCCTAGGGGCCCGGTTGGTTTTTAAGAAAAAACCAACCTGACCTTACTCCAACTGCATCCAAACCTTGAGAGGATTAATCCAAAAGGTCCTTCTCACTTAGAGGAATCCAACAAAGTCGACGGCACATCAATCGGACGTCCGGAGCTCAAGTTATAAGTGTTTTCACTCCGAGGGCCCGGTTGGTTTTGTGTACGAACCAACCCGGCTGAACCCAAAGTACTCTAAATCCTTGAGTGTAATATACCGAAACGACTGTATCGTTCCAAGGATTGCATCTCCACTGACGGTGCATTGATCAGAGGTCTGCAGCCCAAGATATGGGCAAAAGACCGAAAGAGGTCCGGAAGTGGGGGTTTCGGGCCCGGACCGACCCGGCCTGAGACCCCCTGGGTCGCCCCAAACTGGGTCGACCCATCCTGGGTCCGGGTTCAGCCCGCTTGGGCGAGGCCCGGCCTGGCCGGCGCGGCCGGGCTCGGCGGCCCGGCACGCTGGCCAGGTGGCTCGGTCGAACGGCCGAGCCGTTCGGGATGCGGGGGGGGGGGGGGGCTTCCCCCCTCTTGTTATAACCGCGGCCCTATAATGGGGGCCACTCACGTCCGGCCAGTCGGGGGTTTCGAACCCCCGGCTCTTCCACTGTCTGGCCGGCCGGCTGCTGCCGACTCGGGACCGGCAAGGGCCGGTCCCCCTGCTCCGATGCCGGCGGTCCGGAACCAGCCGCTGGTTCCCCTGATCCGCCGCGGCCTATTCTGCAGCCTTGGACCGTCCGGCACGGCACGACGGCGCCACTCCCCTCTGTCGCGGCCCCGCTCCGGCCGCGGTGTTTTTCAGGGTTCTCTGGCGCGGCGCAACGGCGCCGCGCATACCTTGCCGCATGACCCTGTGCGGTGCGACGGCACCACGCCATCCTCGTTCCATTCCACCACAAGGAAGACAAGATAAAAGGGGTGGAGGGTCGACCGTGTTTGTGCGGTCCGGCCCCCTCCCGTTAACTGGTAACAGGTGGTCCAAAAGTATGAGGAATGATAACGGATGAAAACACAAATATCATCAACAATAAAAGAATTCCCTACCTCGAGCGTAGCTTGAACGGAGGTTCATCGCGGAAATAACCGTCGCGAAAGGAGGCGTCACGAAAGGAGAATCGTCGTGGAAGAAGGCATTGTTGGCATCATGGTACATGGTGCCGGATAGTCAATCTCCTAGGATTCAGCGTTCTTCATCAGAGATCGGTGCGTTCTTCACGTTCTTCGCGTTCTTCGTGTTCTTCGACGAAGAAGATGAAGATCTTCAAGGCTCCCTTATCTTTTCTCCCAAACCTCTCAAGAAACAAGTCCCCAACCAAAATAAAATAAGTAACTCACTTATTTTATTAACATAACTTAAGTTTTAATTTCAAAAGTTGAATTAATCCACTCAATTAATTAACTCAAGTTGTCAAATTAAATGAAGGGTTATGGTAGGTTAGGGAAGATGAAGGGGTGGGGTTCTTGTGGGCCCCACCACTCTCATAACCTTCAATGGGAAGTTGGGTGGTTACCCCAACTTCCACTCAAAGCTTTAAACCACTTAGTGGAAAATAAAATTGATGCTCAATTTTATTTCACCTTCCACAAATTTTTAACAACTTCTCTCATGTAAACGCAACTCCAGAAAAGGTGTTCCTAAGCAATTATCGGTGTTGTGAATCCATCGGGGCCCTCAGAATTCGATTCTGAGCACCAGTTCAAAAGTTAGAAATACCCGCTCGTTCGTTCACTGAACGTACCCGAGCTAAACTTTGGATAGAAATTCCGGGCACACCGGGCCTCAGAATCAAGTGCCATCAGAAACCGTGTTCTTGTAAAATCCCAATGAAAATTAAGAAAAAAAATTCCCTTGAATTTTATGGGTCTTTACATACACCACCAAAAATGTATTGATCTCTAAAACACCTTTATAAAAATTCCTAGGATCAAAACCACAGGATTCTCTATATCATGGTTTTATGTATACCGCTTTCATTACCTTACTTCATTACTCTAAATGGATACAAATAGCTCTATATATATACTACAATTTAATCTATACTATAATTTATAATATAAATAATCCTCAACATCAATACCCAAAGGTGGTTTCAACATTATACTCCTTTAGTGTTATTGGAAACTCTCAGGGAAGCCTCAAGATAAAAAAACTATTCAAATATCTAAATAGTTAAGTAAATTTCATCCATTAACTCTAAGACTATTCAATCATGATGTTAGAAACAAGTAAGATTGTAAATATTCATAAGTATTCCCAATCCAAACTCAAAAACATATCATTCATAAATCCTTACGTAAGATTTATAGAATCCCCCAAGAGCCCATATCACACTTTTACCATTACTATATTTCTCTAAAATTTATTCATTTCCTCCCCTATTTGATAATAAATATGAAGGTTGGAATCACCTAAAAACATTATTATACATTTATGAAAATAAACAAATTATATAGAGGTGTGATTTTATTCCTCCTCATACTAAAGGTGTTAGAAAATAACATTAAAAGAATAAAATCAAAAATAAACTAGAACCAGTCTATAGAAAAGCCAAGTAGGGATCATGAGGATGAAAATGAAACATGCCTTAATCTTCATACCAACTCGATGACCAAGGATGCATTATTCGACCTCATATTGTCATCATCACTATTACTCATGGTCTATTAGAACACCACCTATAGAATCTCCAATAGTAAACCCATCATCATCATTATCGACCAACACCAGTCTTAATGCCATAGAAAACTGGCCATCAAGCAAGAGAAAAAAGAACTATGAATCCGTCATAGAAAGGTGAATTCATAAAATGAAACTGAATTATCAAAACCTCCATAAACTGAAACAAATATTCACCACCAACAATCTAGAACCACCTAATGAAAAATCATTGAACACATATGAGATGAAACCTCCTCCTTCTAAAGAAACAATATACCTAAAAAACTGATTTCATTAAAATCAAAAAAAACACTGCTTTAGTCACACTACAAATACCCAATAAACCATTGATAAACACAAAGTATGAACCCAACCCATAGGATCCAACAGGAGAAAAAAACAAATAATAGAGAAGAGGGAAACACAAATTCAATAAATCCACTAAGCACATCCCCCAAAACCATCCTAATTATCCTATATCATCACCACTCATGACTGAATAGAGGCTTTATCAATGGTTCATGAAGAAAATGGAATAGGAGGATCGTGTGGGGATAGGGTTCACCAAACATAAGTAACGTTGTCAAGGGACTTCACCTCCATATGCATCTATTATCGCATGCAAAATCGACCATACACGTCATCATATTGACTATGGATGGGGTCAATCATGAAGGGTTGGTCCAATAGAGCATGGAGGGATGTTGAAAAAGCTCACAAAATCACTAACAACACAAAAAATTTAAAGACATAAAAGGAAGACACTAACAAAGATGAGACAATAGAGGCTACCATGAATGAAAAATGGGGAAAAAGAAATTAGAAGAGAAAAGAAAAGATGAAAAGGATAAGAAAAATGAGAGTAAAAAAATGATTGTGGGTGATGGTAGCACCTATGAGAATAATTTCAATGAGAAACCCAAGATTCCATGAGGGTTGAGAGAGAGATAAGGGATAACCAGGGAGAACATGGTTCCATATTCAATAAATTTCACTAATGAATACTCAAAACACCCATTAAATGGATTAAGAATAAAAATAAACAAGATCAATATCTCACTGGTGGTCCAAAAGAGAGTAAGGTATACATCAACTTAAAATGAAAGATTAATCATATAGATTAACCTACACATACATTTATATTTATTCAAAAAATCAAAATAATAACATGTCAAAAGTAATCATATATATTAATTAAAAATAAAACTATATTACATATTACACCTTCTTTATATCTCTATGAGAGATCCTATTATCCATTACTAATAAAGATTTAATATGTTATCATACTTATATCATAGGTAACAACATCTACATGAACACCATTGATATACATTTATAAAGTCGATGCACTTAGTGGGATTTCTCTAAATGGTTATATATTAAATATAAAGTAAATACTTTAAGAAAAATAAAAAAAATTACTCCAGAAAAAATATTTCAGTTTTAATAAGAATAAACCAAGAAGTAATTCAAAATATATTCTTCTATAAATTTCATATAATAGTCTAAACATCAAAGGAAATTAATTTAATTCAATAATTTAAAATTAAATGTGAAACATAGGACTCATATGGTCATATGTTTTTAGTGATGATAATAAAACTCCATTCTATCTTTTTTTCATATGGTGGATCAAAAAATTGACCCTCCATCAATATATAGTATGCCACGCTTAATTTTTAATCATGTTTTTTACCCCTCCATCTACACCATTGAGTATACCACACTAAATTGGTAGGAATTCATAAATTTTAAAGATCATCAATTAAAATAGTAAAATAAAAAAGGTAATTTCCCATAGAAAAAATCAATCAAATTCATTTATTTTTCATATAATTATTTTCTACACTTATAATAGATCAAATATAGCTTAAACATGATAATAAAATTTCTTATAATAATTTAACACCTCTAAAATTAGTTTAATAAGTAAAATCAAAGTAAACTAATGGCACAAATTCAATTTGGCTTTATTTATATCTAAACATGTCTTTAATTCCATAGAAAAATATTTTATTAAATAAGAACTCACTTTAAAAATTAAATTATATCAACTCAAAGAAGGAATAATTCCTCATACATTATTTTTACCAATTTAAAATAACTTCACCTTCAATTTAAACATTTATGACTCATAAAATAATAATCCATTAGTAATAAAAAAATTATCAATGTAAATAAGTACCACAATATTTTAAACACATAACTCCTAAAAAGTTTCTTAATCACTTAATAAAAGGATAAATCAAATTATTATGGGTAAAGTAGATCAAAAATAGTAATTTTTTCAAGTATAAATGGAAAATTTAGAGAACTTCCTACCATTAACAAACCAATAGAGTGCCAACCACTTGTAGAGAGAAGATTAAGACTCCTATGAGGATCTATACAACCTAAAATCAGAAATCCTAAAATATTTATCATTCATAACTCTTAAAACCCATAATCATAGAAGTTTAGGTTTACATGGAATATGGGAGATGGTTTAAGATAAGTATTTTAGAAAGATGAGATTACTTACCAAGATATTCCTCAATGTTTTGATCGCAAATAGAAGAAGGATGATCTTCTAAAAAATAAATCACCAATGAAGACTATACTAGAGGAGAGATAAACCAAAATATAGAGAAAGGGTACAAGAATAAACCTAAATTTATTCCTTGATTAAAAATTATTAATTTTTTAGAAATAAATATGGTTTTAGTGTACTATTTACCAAAACAATATTATAAATATATATTCTCCACTATCCTGGTTTTGATTCTGTATAGCTAGCATACAAGTTATCCTAACCATTCATCACAGAAAAATTCTAAATTTATTCTATTTTTCACCAAAACATAAATAAAATAAATTAATAACATACATATTCTACACCATTCCACTTTCTTCCATTATAATGTCATTAGATTCCTTTATCATAGGAAAGATCATGCCATGCTTCTTCATTGATTGTTATCTCTTCCAAGTTCTATATTCATATTTACCATGTTTCTAGAGTAACCTAACAAGTTTGTAGTCTTTACTCCCAATATTTAATCACATAAATCGATAATCTATATAGGTTTACATAAAGGTTTAATCAGCTTTTAAATTCATATCCTTTAAATCAAGAATGTGAAAATAATCAGGTGGGTATTTCTTTAACTGAGTGATATGAAAAATATTATGATTGGAATTTTACTAAGGTGTTTAAATTATTAAATAATAAATTATTCATATTATTTTTGAAATTTAAATTTTGTTCACATATTTGGGCATTGACTTCCATTATTTTCCAAATCTTATATGTCTTAGTCGAGTTAAAAAAATTAAAAATGCCTTATAAATAACAATAAATTTAAATGGTCATCTATGTAGATCAACATAAGGTTTTTGGTTTCTTTGAGTTTTTAAAAACCATTTCCTAATTATATTAATCTTATATAAAGTCTCTAAACTTCCCCTTAGGATAAATACAGACACCAAAAGGGGGTCAATCAAGTGTTTTCTAATTTTTTCCAATTACCAAATCTTCTTTGAATATTTAACCCTCTTTGGTTATGAACCCTTCTTTATAGTTAGGATAGTTTGATCTAATTTAAATTAAACCAATAAATAATAGAACATGAAATGGAAGTAAAGAAAATAAATAGAGTGTGTGTTATTTATAAGGTTCAGCATTAAATATATTTAGGTTATGTTATCCCAACATACCCTAAGTCCCACATGTCTTATGTATTCACACCATGTATATGAAAGTTTATATTTCAATACTTTATTCAAGTAGAGATATAATTATATCTGAGATGACATGGTATTCGTAGAATAGATATAACAACCCTGCTCTTTATTACACACATAAACCTGATTTATTACATAAAAATTCACTTAAGACAACAATGAGGATCAATGGGTCTAGTTTCTTTGTAAATTTTAAACATTACATAACAACTTAGAACATAAAACACAACATATTTATTGAAAACTTATTTAACATGACCACAATATTCTTTCATACTTAGCATTGGATGGGATAATCTGGGGGCATGCATAAGAAAAGGGTGAGTTATAAAGCCCAATAAGGGAGTAAAAATTCATAACATGAAGAATATAGTACACGTTAATCAATAGTCGTATCAATGGAGCACAAGATAAACATGAACATAAAGGCATGATATAGCATGATTATCAAAACATGGAAATGTGGAAACAACATTTAACATGATATTAGTATGAGACAAGGCTAATTGCACATGGTGAGTGAGTAAAACCTCGTTTCACATGAATTATCATGTGTAAACTCTCATTTAAATTGACATATCAAGATAATAATCTTTACCTAATGCATTGGAGTGCTATCAGAGTGCACCCTTCTTAATTATTTCATTTCATACGTTAGTGTGCCACATGGAATCATTCAACATCATAATTTATTACATGATAAATTAATGTGGAATACATACATGAAACTATATAATTTATAAGTAAATTTTTGTAAAGGTGAATACCCTTGATAGAGAAATGGGCATGGAATTCACTACACAATGACTTTGACTTGAAAAATTGCAGTGAAACTTCGGCAGCATAATGGCGTGACATAAGAATTAATAAAAATGGTTGATGAGAGAGAAATGGGTATCTCATAATATTTACATGAAATGGACATTAAGGGGGTCATATATATACATGTTTCAACTTATGTAATGGAATTTAGATTCCTAATATAAAATAATTTCTTGAATGTAAATGAGGAGAGAGAAATCCCTTATGGAATTTCAGCATGATAACGGGTGTATATGGGAGGAATTAATGAGATATAAAGGGTTATATCATCATTAAAACATAATTAGGGAAGTATATAAGAGGTTATAAATCATACACCATCATTTTTAATTGAAAATAAAGGGCATAACAATGTAAAGAAATTTGGACAAAAATGAGAAAGGAAGAAATCCCTTACTTGGAAGTGTGATCTCAAAGGCTTGGGAGAGGCTTGAGAGAGGCTTCTTTGGAGCTTGGTGAGCCTTGGGATGACTATATAGAGAGGAGTTTAGGGTTTGGTCGATATAAAAATGGTTTTAGTGTAGAGGAATGGGAGATTTGTTGGGTTTATATAGGAAAGGAGAGGGAATTATTTATTATTTAGGTTTTGGACACCACACATTAAACTAATCAAAACCACAAACCATATCATGGTTTTTTCCCATGGTATTTTAAAAATTGGATTGTAAAGCATTATTTTATAAGTACAATGTTATAAAATATTAAAATATTAGGCTTTATTATGTGTATTTCAGTCACACTCTCAAGAAAAACATTTTAAAATGTTAAAATGCTTTATAAGTCTTGGAGGGTTCACTAAGGCTTTGTAAAATAAATCAAACAAACCTGAAATCACATTATTTTAAAATTAAAACATATATTGTCTGAAAATACCATTTATAGTATTTTATTACATCACTATTAGGTCATTATGATGTCATAAAACGTATTATATATTTAAACAGTATTTAATTTTTACCCAAAAAATCGACTATCTCAGAAAATTATAAAAAATTTACTATTGGATAATTTCGACATCCTTATTCCAAAAATAATATTCATTTTATCTAAATAATTTTCCAAATATTTGAATTTTTACTTTTAAAATAAAAACTGACATTTATCAAAAATTCATGGGTTTTGACAAAAACAGCTTTCAAACCCAAATAAAAATTAAAATTGCATTCATAAAAATTATATGATAATTTATATTTAATAAAAATTAATTTAATAATAATAATATTTTATTAAAATATTATTTAATTAAAAAAACAATTAATTCATCAAAATATATTTAATAATTTAATATTAACTAAAAATATTATTTGTGATTTAAAAACCATTTATAAAATAACAATAATAAAATGAATGTATATTCTTTACTCTATAAAAAATGCACATAATCATAGTGCTAGGGTCTTGTTACATAAACCCTTATAACACCCGTATAAGACCTAAGGGTAAGGTGTGTGATGGTGACAGACTCTTGGGGAGGATCAGATAACACCACTCAGGTGGTAATATCTATTAACTTCCACTTCTCCCGTAGGAGGTTCCATTAAATATTATCATGTTGAAGATTGGCTTAGACATGTTCAAGATTAAATCCCAGTGATGCTACCTCCTTTTCGAGCTATGTCAAATGTGCTTTATATGGATAAATTCTACTAGATGAGTCCATCACTTACTTTGTCTGAGTAAATTGGATTTGTTAAAGCCCTATATTTATACAAATCATGTGATCACTATTCAACGACTATATTAGAAATGGTAACAATTCTTAATTGTGTTTTGAAATCTAAAATCATATAACCAAGGAAGTAAATATGTTTTATATAACCATTTTACATAATAATACATTTAATTAGATCAATAGGAATTTTCATTAATAAAAGATTGGTTCGTTACAATTTCCCCCCTTAAGAAATTTCACCCTCAAAATTTCCTTTTACCATACTAAAACAGATGATGGTAACTCTAATTCATCACCTCCTCTAATTCCCACATTTCTTCTTCAAACTTTTGGTTTTTCCATAACACCTTGACAAGGGGAATTTTCTTATTTTGTATAACTTTTTCTCTACGATCTAATATCTCCATTGGATTATCTTCATAGGAGAGGTAATTCTCCAATGGTACCACCTATGAATTAAGTACATGTGATGGATCATGTATGTACTTAGTCAAGACTGATACATGGAATACATCATGTACTTGAGAAAGGTTCGGTGGGAGTACTAGTTGATAGGCCACTGCACCAATGCGATCAAGGATCTAAAAAGGGACGATGTACCTTGGAATAAGATTTCCCTTCTTCCCAAATTTCATAACTCTCTTCCATGTTGATATGTGGAGGAATACCATGTCTCCAACATCAAATTCTAGGTCTCATCAATAATTATCAGCATAGCTCTTTTGTCAGCTCTGGGTAGCTTTAATGTGCTGCTGGATGGTCTTAACCTTCTCCACCATTTCTTCAACCATTTCTGGACCTAGGAGTTTTTTCTCCCCAACTTTATCCCAACATACTGGTGTTCTACACCTCTTCCCATAAGGGGCTTCATAATGATCCATTTGGATTCTTGAGTGGAAACTGTTATTATAAGAGAACTCAACCAAAGGAATATGTTGATCTTGTACTCCTTTTAAGTCCATTGAGCATGCTCTAAACATGTCCTCAAGTTTTTGGATAGTCTGGTCAGATTGTCCATTAGTTTGATGTTGATAAGTCGTACTAAAGCTTAGCTCTATATTCAGAGCATGTTGAAGAATATTTTAGAACTTAGAGGTGAATATTGGATCTTGATCGGAGATAATAGATAGTGGTACTCCATGAATCCTTATCACTTCTATGATATGTATCTCTGCTAGTTGATCCAATGATAAATCCTCTTGAATTCTAATGAAGTGTTCAGTCTTTGTATAATGATCCACAATAACCCAAATAGCATTGTTTCCTTTATATTTCTTTAGAATTATATTGACAAAGTCCATGGTGATGTTCTCCCATTTCCACGTTAGTATGGGTAATGGTTGCATTATCCCCTTAGAATTTTTCCTCTCAGCCTTCACTTGCTGACATACCAGGCACTTTGATGTATACTCAGCGACCTCCTTCTTCAAGTTATCCCACCAATAATGATCTCATAGATATCAATACATCTTTGTGTTTCCTTGGTGAATTGAGAAATTCAAACTATGTGAATCATCCAAAAGTTCATTATTTAACTTTGGATTTGATGGAACACATAGTCTTGTCCCAAATATCATAATTCATTCTTTATTAACATTTAACTTTGAGGATTTTCCTTTTTTGATAGTTTCTACTTTCTTCTAAATTGTCACATCATCCTTTTGATAATACTTTAAACATTCCAAAAGAGATGGTTTAGAAATCATCTGTGAAAGGATTGATGATTTTCCCTTATTTATGATTCTTATATCCATCTTCATTAAATATAAGAGTATTGGGTCCTTTTAAATTCTCATCAATGATAGAATCACTGGGTCCTTTATACTTAGGGCATCTGCCACCTTGTTCGCTTTACCAGGTTGGTAATGGATTGAGCAGTCATAGTCTTTGATTATCTCTAACCATATTTGGTTGCACATATTCAACTCTTTCTGTGTGAATATATACTTGAGGATTTTGTAGTCCGTATATATTTCACACTTCTCCTCAATGAGGTAATGTCACCAAATTTTTAAAGTGAAGATTACTGAAGTAAACTCCAAATCCTGTGTTGGGTAGTTTTCCTCATGAAATTTCAATTACCTTGAAGCATAGGCAATGACTTTGTCATTTTTCATCAACACATAGCCTAGTCCCTTATTCGAAGAATCACTAAATACCACAAAAATTTCTCCACCTGTGGGTAGTGTGAGCACAGGCATAGTGATAAGCCTCCTTTTCAACTCCTTGAAGATCACTTCACATTCATCAGTCAAAGAAAACTTGACTCCCTTATGATTTATCTTGGTAAGAGGATTTGAAAATCATGAGAAATTTATCAAAAATAGACGATAATATCTAGCTAACCCCAGAAATCTATGGATATCTATCACCGATGTTGGCCTCGGTCATCCCTCAATTGCAGATGTCTTGGATGGATCCACAGATATCGTATTTCTTTTACTGATATGACCCAATAATGAGACTTCCTTCAACCATAACACACACTTTCTATAATATTCATAGATCTTATCCTCTCGCAAGGTCTCTAGTACAGTGATTAGATGCTCCTCTTGCTCCTCCTTAGTTTTGGATTGTATTATAATGTTATCTATAAAGACTACCAAAAATTTGTTGAGTAAATCTCTAAAGACTCTATTCATCAAGTACATGAAGATTTTTGGAGCATTAGTGAGTCCAAAAGGCATTACTATGATTTCATAGTGCATGTAACTTGTATGAAAAGAAGTCTTGGGGATAACCTCCTTCTTCACCCTTACTTGGTAATATCCCGACTGCAAATCCACCTTAGAGAAATATTGTTCTCCACATAACTAATCAAACAAGTCATCAATTTGTGGAAGAGGATACTTGTTATTTATCATGATTTTTTTGAGCTCATGATAATCAATGCAAAGGCGCATTGACCCATCCATATTCTTGATGAAGAGGACTGGTACACCCCATGGTGAAGCACTTAGGAATATAAACCCTTTATCTAGATTCTCTTGTAGTTGTTTCTTTAGCTCCTAAAACTTCACAACATCCATTATATATGGAGTCTTGGATATTGGAAATGCTCCAGGTATAAGATCAATTGAGAATTCAACATCTCTTCTAGGAGGAAGACCTATCAATTCCTCGAGAAACACTTCAGTGAATTCCCTCACAATAGGCATGTCTTCAAGGATGGTTTCTTCCTTAGACTCAATAATTTGAGAAAGATACATGTGCTCATAGGGAATTAATATCTACACTTGAGATGATGGTGCTAAATAAGATTCATCTTCCTCCTTTCACTTGTATAGAATCAGGGGTTGATTTTCCATATGGAGAGTGATTTCCCTCTCATAGAAATTTATGTTGGATCTATATAGGGAAAGCTAATACATGCCAAGAATTGCATTAAATTCCACTATAGGGAGTATCACAATGTTCTCTTGGAATTTTAATCCACATATTGTGATAGGGGAGGAGTTATATTCATAGGATGCAATGATTTACCTATTTTTCGTTCTCACCGGCATCTCAACTTCAATGATTTTTGGGGGTGTTGGGATTGTTCTACTAAAATTTTGAGATATAAAATAATGCATAGAACTAGAATAAAAAAGTATGTTTGATATTATTGAATGAATAACTATAGTACCTGTTATCACTTTTTTATTGGGGTTTGCTTCAGCAGTAGTGTTAGAAAAATATCTCCCTTGATGCCTTGAAGTTTGTTGGTTGCCTCTTAAAACCCTTGGCTTAGGGAACTGGTTTGAAAAGTGATATAGTTCTTTGTAGTTGAGGTAATGAAAAATGTGTTGAGGGTCGAATGGAGTGTTCCTATCCTCTTTCACAGCGACATTTTTTTCTTGTCAGAAGATAATGGCTAGGTTCCCTTCTCTTCCACACCTAAAGCATTTCCTCATCCCCTTTAGGAAATTTTCGAGGTGCTTCTTTCCACACCTTTGGAAAGTGGGGTGATAGAATTTCTTAGCACCATTATATTTATCCATCGAACCACCAAAATTAAATTCCACCTTCCACTTCTTATCCCCATGATACCTTTGAGATTCTTCGATCTCCATTTCAACTTTGAGGGAACATTGGACAATTTCCTCATAGCTATCGAAGTCACAGATCGCTAGGGCTTTCTGTAGGCTGGGTTTTATCCCACAAAATAAGAGGTCAACCTTACATTTGAGGGTAATGACAAAGAAGGAGGCATATCATGCAATAATTTTGAAGTTTTCCTCACATTATTCTATGTATTTTTCATCTTTTTTTATGAGGGAAAGCAATTCCCATTCCATCTTAAGTCGGAGGGTGTGTGGAAAATATTTATGAAAAAACATTTTCTGGAAATCCTTCCATTACAATGCCTCGATCTCTTCCTCAAGCTTCATATTTTTTATCAATGTCCACCATTGATCAAATTAACCCTCTATATGATAATTATCCATAATAATCTTCTCTTGTTCAAAACATTGAAGGATGAATAATATATTTTCAATGGATTTGATCCATTGTTTAGCAATTGAGGGATCGGATGGTCCATTAAAATTAGAAGGCATTTGTCTCATGAATATCTCGATTATAGCTTGTTCTTTCTTAGGGGGGTTGAATGTTCATCTTGACCCATTTATATATTAAAAACATGAGTTAACTAAGAGAGTATCGTGAAAAATTGTGTGATTCCTACTCCCATCATATTGGGAATCTCATTAGAACAATCATCACATTGATCTTCGCATCGGTTGTTAGTTAGAATTATCCTATTACCATCCATTAGTTGGAATAAAAGGAAAGTTATGGGTAACACATAAAGGGTAATCCAAAGAAAAAAAGGGATAAATTATAAATTACATTTATTTACTTAAATTATGAATTTATAGGCTTCAATCTATGTTATCCATGATCTACTTCCCAACATATATTCTTAGGGGAATTTGTTTATTCCCTTAATAATGGTTCATACTAAGATTATGAATTTACTAAATCATATCCCATGTGAGTGTTGTAACCAAGAGTGCAGTAAGGCCCGTTTTCATGCACCAGTTCCCATTTGATTCTAGCTGAAATCAGTGTTTTCAAGTTTTACCCCTAGATACATTTGTGCCAGAGCCGCCTCTACCTTCTTGTATCCAAACATGGATGTATTTTCTTGATAAACTACTTACTCAATACGTACCAAAATCTAGGGATGTTTTTATTATACTTAGTCTTATAACTAAGGCTTTCACTAGGTTTTTCTAATCCTAATACCAAAAATAATTAAACCTCCCTTTAATACCAACTATAATAACCCTTCTCTTTATTACACACATAAACATGATTTATTATATAAACTTGCACTTAATACAACTCTGAGAATTGAGAGGTCTAGTGTCTTGGGAAATTAGGAACATTACATAAAAACATAGAACATAAAACACAACATCTTTCACTACTATAAAATAGTTCTATCCCCATGCATCTATACCCACGGTTTAGAAAAATTGTGGTTATAGGTGATATATTGTGATCTATACCCATAGTTTTGTTAATATTGTGGGTATAAAATGACCTAATTTCACAATACCATTAGGCTTCCCCTCTGGATTTCACATTTCTATCAGGCTCTCCCACATGAACCCTCTCCTCCCCTCCCTGACCTCCACCTCCTAGTCCTCTCCTCCCCTCCCCAACCTCGACCTCCCAGCCTCTGCCTCTGCCTCAAAATCTAGGCCTCTACCTCTGCCTCAACGTCCCAGCCTCCACCTCCATCTCAAAGTCTAGGCCTCTGCCTCTACCTCAACTTCCTAGCCTCCACTTCTGCCTCAATGTCCCAGCCTCCACCTCCCTACCCCCAGCCCCTCTCAGCTCCCTCTCCTCCAGCAATGTCCCCCCTCTCCCTTCTCGGCTCCCTCTCATCCGGTGACATCCCCGCCCAATCCACAGATTGGGGTTCCAAAAAAAGATCCAATCACTAAGTTCTATATATCGTATGTAAGTAGAAGATCCATCTCTAATCTAGGGTTCCAAAAGGTGTCTAGCATTTGAAAGTACTCAAATCCAGGTTTGAATATTTTCTAATCCAGATTCATTTCATTTGTTTAAGAATATATCATAGATTTTTTCTTGAAGTATTCTTAGTGAATGATAGAGTTTCCTAAAATTTTGGAATTTGATTATAATTATGATCAGTTGAATTTAAAAGGAAGGGATCTAAGTTATAAATTCACTTTCAAAGAATACATATATCTTTATAATTACTATTACCACATTGAAGATAATGATTTTATGATTGGGTTTCCCTTCCTTTAAAATGATATCATATAATCAATATGGGGTCATTACTAAAAGAAAAATTGAATAATGATTTTTACTGCTTTTAAATGTACTAATATTATTCAAAATAAATATGTGTATATAAATTTAACTTTAAAAGGGTAACATTTCAATATATTTTTATACCATTAATTAGGATTTTATTTTATATGTTCTAAGAGTTTTTCAAAATATTACAGTATGTTGGTTTTTATAACTTAAAATAATACCATATTTTTTATGCTTAATAATGGACCCCCCCCCCCAATGGGGTATTTTAAATGATAAAGGGGTGTAAGGCATGGTGAACCTCTGTTTACATTGTTATTTTGACTTACAGAAGATTACCTAAGGAGATTCTTATGAAAGGATACCTAAATTGTAATTTTTACACCTATCATGGCTTTAGGGTACTTACTTACACCATTGCACGTATTTTATATTGATTACCTATTGATTTTATTTCAAGGGAATAAAAATACACTTGAAACAAAAAAATAATAATTCTTTATGAAAATTGAGTGTGTTTATGGCAGTCCATAGAATAGAATTAATATTTTTTCTACTTTAAAAAATACATTTTATTTTAATGCAAACAAAATTATCAAATAACTCAACATTAAAATAAATAGTGATTAATGTTAAATACCTTTGAATTCCTATTTTGTGGGCCAGAGGTAAGGTTATCAACTTAGAAACCATATTTTTTAAAATTATACTATAAATTTTGTAATGACCTATAATGTCATGTGTTAGTGGAGTTGGTGAAAGTGTTAAATATCGATGGAGTAGAGCTCAAGTGGTTTTAAAATTTAGAAAATGGATTCAGGAGAAGGATACTTAATATGTTTTAGAGTGTTAAAAGTGATGTTTCATAGCTGAAGGGACTAATGGAAAATACTTGAATCAAATTTTTGGGTGTTGGGAAGTTAAAACCCATTATGTTTTCTTTAGTATAAGCCATAAAAACCTTGGGTAGAGGCTTCACAAGTTTCAACATCTATCAAATGAGTCAAACACCCACCTTTGAGAGCCTGATGGTTGGAATTGGAGATCTAGTGATATACTATAACTCTAGTGAGGGCCACCAGAGTCTTAATGGTTCCCTTAACCCTCTAATTCATGTAGGGGAATTTTTTTTCATTCCATGATAAATTTTATAAAATTTATCCCCTCTGCTTTATCTCTCAATTTTATACATGTTTTAAGTAGTAACCTTTCATTATCCACTCTTATACCTTGTATTCTCCAAGATTTGTCTCCCCTTCCACTTTTAAAATTTGTGAAATGTCTATGGTATTGATTTTCTCTGAGTAATTTTTATAACATGTAATGTTTTATTATTAATTTCCCTTTATGATTCTTATTGATTTTCCATAAATTTATAATTTGTGTTATTTTTTTCATTTCTTTGATTTTAAGTGAACAAGGATAAATCATACTATAATAAAAGATGGGAAAACCTCTATGGTCATGAGGTAGGTGGTACCTAGTAGTTTATCTCATTTTATATGTGTTTCCATGTGATGTGAAATTGTGTACTTTGAGTAAGTGGGTATGATGGAATGAAAATTGATCCAGAAACTTTAGTCGGTAAGGATTATTAATACCATGGAATATATTATACACACAATGAGTCTTGGTTTTAGAGGTTTCCAGTGATTAATTCAATGTAAGGGCAATATCAAAAATTAAAATATAGACCCATGAAGGGTGTCTGCTGACAAGTTAAGACAAGGGATAAATTGTATAGTATAATTTGAGGATTTTGATCCTTGTGAATAGTGGTGATTTATATGAGTTATGGGGTGGTTCAAAATTATCATTCTTGACAAAATAAGTTATTCAAGAGTGATGAATTATGATCATAGAATGATATTCCTATATAAGGACCTATGTGGTCTTGTGTGTCTATGGGTGAGAATACACTGAGGGTAGATTTATTTACTAGTCACTAATGTGTGTTTTTTCTAGGGGTCTCAAGTATAGAAATGAGAGTAATGATTTGTAAGGGTTATTTCAACATTGAAGGATGAATTGTGAAATGATTGTTGATTGCTTTTTGAGACTAAGGGTGGTCTCTAATGTTTGTGAAAGATAATTTACCATGGATATGTGACCATAATGTTGGCCATGTTTTGGGTTTACATTGTGACCTTAAGACACAAAATTGATAAGTAGGGAGATAAGTTACTATGTCACTTGTTAGATGAAATTTGTGAGTTCATAGTATTTCCAGGAAAGATGATCTCCCTAAAGGGTGGTTCAGAGTGCTTGATTCGTGATATTTGATATCCATTAAAAATGGTTTGGTGGGTTTTCTATGTTATTCCTTTCAATAATTATGTCTTCTTACATGGACCTTTTTATTATTATTGCATGATACTCTATTCATTACTAAGAAGAAGAGGCATAGATGTCAGAACACTTCTGGGGACCCCTCCTACTATGCAGTAGTGATCATATGTCCCTACATTTATGAACATTCTATTGAGGCTATCTTAACACTATATATAGTTTCTCCTATGTATAAGCTGAAGTGGATATATCAGATCATTCCTTGTCTTGATATTGTGGGTGGACATCTTTCCAACCATATAAATTTCTATTCCACTAGAGGTTAGGATGTGATTCATTTTTTCGGTTTATGTTTTGTTGAATGAAACAGTTCATGATTATTGAAACTTTTTAAGGTTCATTAATCATTCTCCATGGATTATTGGTAGATGATTTACTAAATTGATCTTGGTTTATAGGTTATAATTAGTTTTAATTAGAGAAAATGTTTCATCATTAATTCTTAGATTAAGGAATTAATTATGATACATTTCAATCTAGATTGAATGGGTGGTATTAAGTTCATTTTAAGATGATGTATCTTTTCCTTATGAATTAAAAGTAACATAGAATTAATTTATCATATTACTCACTTTCTCATTGAAAATTGATAGTGTAATATGAAAATTTCTACTCATATGAAGTTTAAAGTGATTGAAAAGCATGTTATTTTAACTATGCACATTTTTTACAATAAATCCATTATATATATTTTTATACTTGAGAATTTATATATCTTTTGTGAATTAGTATTTTCAATTTGATTTTATTTTACCTAGTTAATTTCACTTACTATTATCCATAATTATTTTTTTGTTCTCAGTTAAATTCATTGAATGTATTCCCTTTTTTTTATCGTGAATTGCTATTGTATCAGGCCAATAATGGAGGTTGTGAAAATTTTATTTAGGGTGAGAAACAATTCAGATTTTATATTATTATGTTCATTTCTTTTTCATTGCATGTTCCCATGTTTTTTTTAATGAAGATTGATCCCCTTTGGGTGAAATGTTCTGCAACTCATTCCACTAAAAAAGAATTCTGAATTCATCCCAAAACAAAAAACCATAAAAATCAATTAAATCATTGTCTTGGGAGAATATGTTCACTAAAAGCCTCCAATTTCTACTAAACTTGTGGTTTTGGGAAGTTTGGGCCTTCACTAGAGACTATTTCTCTATAATTCCTCTCACGATGTCATCAATCCTTAGAATCACACAATAAATATCAATGGTATTCTTGAATTTTTGTGCCTTCATGCCATGTATTTTGTTCTTTCAAGTCCACAATGTCACTTGTACTCCCATTTTTTTATCCATGTATTTTCATGTTTTCTATTCTTTTTTTATAGAATAGTATCATTCCTAATCACATTAACAACACAATTAGGTGCTATTATTTTGGGTAATGCCTCAAAATGAAATAGAAGCTGCTTCATAATGTGAATACTTAACTCCTTCAATAGATGAACACTTATACTTCAAACTAGAAGACACTTCCATCTTAGTATCACCACCACAAGGTACCAGCTATGGATTCTTGAGAATATTTTTTCTAGGTTACAGAAACCTACAAATTCCTTTCCACATTATTTTCAAGATCTTTTATAGAAACCCTTATAATAATGGTGTAATATTTTGGCATTGAAGACATGACTTTAAAGGAAAAAACTGGTCACTAATTTTATTGATTACTTAAGGTTGTTTTGTTGACATTCCACATATTCAATGAAATTGGTGATTTTCTCTGGTGATTCATCCACTAATTGGTTGCTAGAGGAATTGTATTCCTCTTATTATTTACTCATCAAATGTTTTCTATTTCTTCTAGGGAATTTCTTCTTGATTTCTCTAGACATGTACAATATTCTATAGTGGATTTATAAAATATCATGGTAGTGCTATGATGTGAATTTTTCTTCTAAACAGCCCTTCCAATATAATCTATTTCCTCCTTGCTTGCAGGAACATGTTTTGACCCATGGGGTGTTGTGGTTCTTATATTGGGGCAGTGACTTGTATAGTTACAAAAGATAGGTATGTTCTAGTTTAGTTTTTATTTTATTTCTTTATCGCATCATCCACTTAGGACTTTTACTACTTTCTAAATACATAGGGTAGTTATATTCTATGAAGGGGGCCAGAAGGGAACTGGAGGCGGCTATGCGGTTTTCTTTATAGGGGAGGGAGATCAGGGTATTGGAGAGATTAATTAGTGTGTTTCATTTTTTTTCTACCTTTGTACTATTTTATTTTTTTATTTTCTTTTCCTTCGGTGTGGACGTCTGACATATGAATGGTTCATGATGAAATTTTATTTATTTTTTGTTGTTATTTTAATTAATTTTTGTGGGGGAAATTGTTCCCGATTGGGGATTCCTTGATGCCCAAACACTTGTTCCCACCCATGGGCATAGCCCATCCACCTTAGTCCATCCTAGTATTACTATATCAGAGTCTATTTCTAAACCATGGGAAGGACTAGGAAACAAGGATAATTAAAGAGGTATTGAGAATGTATAGGAATGAATTGTGAATTCCCATGAATAAGAATTGAGGACATTGGAATTTATAATGGGAAGATATGGGAGACTATGCATTATATGTTGATTCTAGAAATTCTATGGGTATAAAAGGTGGTTAAATGATAATGAGTTAGGACTAATAAATAAAATTTCACATTCATAACCAATTTGATAATGTAATATCAGATCATAAGCTATTGTACATCATTGGAGTTGATGATTATACTCCATCCCAATGCAACTATAGAAATACCTTGGTTCCAAAAATACTTTATCATATACTAGATAGTTTGGTTTGAAATTTCCATAAAAACCTTCATTGACCTCATGGAAGGTATCAAGACTTGTTAGCAGATCGCAACTGGGGGCAAGGTAGGTATTACCTTATCACATACACTGAGTGGAGTTCCACTCAACCCTAAATACATCAATATCCCCAAAATAAATACTTAAGGTTGTCTGAAGCTACCTTCATTATATGATACAATTTTAGTAACAAGGTGAATATTACCACCATTTATTATATGAATATTTCGTTCATTATTAGAACCACCCCACATAGTTTTGTTTTTTCAGAGAATTCCACTCATCTGGAAAAGGACTGGTAAATGCCTCATGATAATTGGGTTCTTTGGATTGTCTTTTCAATCTCTGTAGGAAAAAACTATGTACCCATTTTAAGAATTTTTAATTTCAAACATATCACGCCCAGAAGTAGGGTGATTAATCCCTTGTCTAAGACACCAAAGGGAGTTCCTCATAACACATATAAAAGACAATTTTCTATTTTTCTTCTTCATACTTCAGTTTTATAGGCATTAAAACCTTCACCATGGTCAAATATGTGATCTACTGAAATCTATGAATATCCACATTCAAACTCTCCTTTTGAACTCTTTATAATCTTTACTTTTGAATCTTTATTTAAAATTTTTCATTTAAGAACCTGATCTACCAATTCTTCACTAAAAACCTTCCTTAAAGGAAAATCTCAAATATTGAAACACTGTATTCTTCATTTAAGACTCTGAGTACTATGGAATCTATATTACCAAAAATATTCATTCAAAACATTGATGGAATGAGACCTGAAAACTTGATTCATGAAACCATCTGAACCATGCAATAGTTTCATTCACATGTTGCATGTTTTTCTTCATGAACACTACATGTTAGCCAACTTTTACACACCTACAGCTATAGTTCCCATTATATAACAGCTTCATGGAATCTTCTGAATCCCTGTGTAGCAATATTTATGTAGGCCATTGAAATTTTGTGTAACCTTAGCCTACTAAACCAGTTAAAAATTACTTCATCATTCACGTATTTTAAATCAGATCCAAATTTCAGATATTAAGATCAATTTTTGCTTTAATATATCATCTACCTCTTCAATTCAACCAGTGAACACGATCCACATCCAATTTCCAACATGTATAAACTTTAATCCATGCTCCAAAAACATATCAATATCTCAAAATCATGAATTTCATTTCATTATGTAATTCTTCCATGAATACCTTCACCCTCAGTCCTCTTCCAATACTTCTTATTTATGTTAACACATCGAATGAAATCTTCATATATATATTTTCAACATATCTTCATGCAATAGATCTTTATGAATTATTCTTGAAAAATCTCATGCCTCTTTAATCAAACATACCTCATTCATACCTCATATATTTTCCAAAAATCCAACCAATCAAACCTTGGTTGCAACAATCTCTCCCTTTGGAAGATCTTGATCTTGAATTAGTTTCCTCTGGTAGAGTGGTTAGTGGCCCTATTCCTTCTATTCAAGAGAAGATGAAAAATAATATTTTATGGGATGATATAGTAGAGGAGTATCATCCATCCTATGAATTAATTTATTTTAAATATTCTCTATCAAGGTTCATCTCTGATGAACAACTTGGAGAAGCATCTGAGCATAGTAAAGATGAAATGAAATATGATGCACAGGCTGAGGTGGATTCCAATTACTGGCAAGAGAAATGAACAATTTCTTCAAAGAACTAGAAAGGTAATTCAAATATAGTGGCTTCCACTTCAGGGAAATCCAAGAGAAAACCTTTCAACTTTTTTTCTCACACCTATACCCCAAATTTGGGGAAATCCCTTTCTAGTATTGCATTGGATTCTAAGGATTCCAACAAGACATTTGGTGAATATCAACCTCCTATAGTTTTTGTTTGTAGTGTTCAATCAGTACCTATGATAGAAAGTTTTTATGATGAGGGAGATAATTCTAATTTGGCCTCAGTTTACTCTTTATCAAACACTCATGCATGTACCTCTCATATGTATAGTGTGTGTCCAAATGGAAAACCAGTAAGTTGTGACTTATTCAACGTTCATATTTTGGATGTTGTGATTTCTTTTTCTTTGAAGAGATATGATGGACTTGGAGGATCAAATCCACCACTAACCATTACCACTACTAGCCTATTTCCTAGATCACCTGCTTTTTAGGATCAGACCTCTACTCTTGTTAAGGGTGGACATAACAAAGAGGTCATTTCCTTAACCCCTTATCTTAATGTATAATAGGTTGGGAATGCTACATCCTTGTCTTACAAGCAGTCTACTAGTGACAATACTTCTTCTAGGGACAGTCATGGGGTTTCATCATTTAAGACTCCCATGAAAGATAAGGCAAAGAGAACACCAGGTACAGAACTGACTCATCGTGTTAAGGGGACTCAAAAATTAAAGGTGAGTACTCACAATTCCTTTGAATTGATAGAATTATGAAGCAATAAAGAGGATGGGAAGGAAAAAAAACTGGGATTCGGGAGTTTAAGTAATGATGTATCTAGTTGATGTGGAAATTCCAAATAATGGAGATGGTCCATGGATAGTGGCTACCACTTCAGGGAAATACATTTTTCTTATTACAATTTTAAAAATGATGTCTTAGTATACTCAGCATCATCTTTGGTACTGCGCACTAGACTGCAACCCAGTGCAAGAAGGCTGTATTTTTTTTACAGTTCAAGGATCTATACCCATGGTTCAATAACTGTGAGTATATTATTTCTGGTGTGATAATATATACCCACGGTTTTGTAAACCATGGGTATAGATATATTCCCACGGTTCATAAAAAACTGTGGGTATTATATAATTTTCCAGGGATATACCCACAGTTTTCATAAAACCGTGGGTATAGCTCTATACTGACGCCTTAGTAGCCCATGTTTTATGAAACCGTGGGTATATAATATACCCACGGTTTTAAGAGCTATACCCACGGTTCCAAACCATGGGTATATGTGATTTTTCTAGTAGTTTTTATTGAAAATGACCACAACATTCCTTCGTACTTAGCATTGCATGGGATAACCTGAGGACATGCATAAGAAAAGGGTGAGATATGAAACCCATTAAAGGATTAAACAAGGAATAACATGAAGAATATAGTAAATGTTAGGAAATATACATATCAATGGATTAAAATATATACATGAACATAAATTCATGATATAGCGTGATTATCATAACATGGAAATGTGGCAAAAACATTTAACATGATATTAGTATGAGCCAAGGATCATTGCACATGGAGCATGAGTAAACCCTCATTGAACATGAATTATCATGAGTAAAGCCTCATTTCACTTGATTTATCATGATACTAATCTTTACCCAATGCATTGGAGCAGTATAAGGGCGCACCCTTCTTAATCATTTCATTTCATGCATAAGTGTGCCACATGGATCATACAACATGGAATCATTCAACATAATCATTTATTCCAAGATAAAGGAATGTGGAATAAGTACATGAAAATATATAATAGATAAGTAAATGTGAGTAATGTTTAATACCCTTGATAGAGAAATGGGCATTGTATTCACTACACAATGACTTTGTCTTGGAAAATCGTGGTGCAGATTTGGTAGCAAAACGACGTGGCATAAGAATTCATAAAAATGGTTGATGAGAGAGAAAGGGGTATATCACTATGTAAATTAAATGGAATGTAAGGGGGTCATATATATACATGTCCCAACATATGTAATGTAATTTATATGCATAATATAAAATAATTTCTTGAATGTAAATGAGGAGAGAGAAATGCCTTATGGAATGTCGGCATAGTAACGGGTGTACATGGAAGGAATTAATGAGAGATAAAGGGGTATATAATAATTAAAACATAAGTAGGGAATTATAGGGGATGTTAACAATCATAACCCATTATTTTTTAATTGAAAATAAAGGGCATAACAATATAAAAAATTTTGGATAAAAATAAGAAAGGAAGAAATTCTGTACTTGGAAGTGTGATCCCAAAGGATTGGGAGAGGATTGAGAGAGGCTTCTTGGGAAATTGGAGAAAATTGGGAGAATTATAGATAGAGGATAGTAGGGTTTGGTCAGGCTCCAAATGGTTTTAGTGAAGAGGAATGGTAGATTGAGTGGGTTTATATAGGAAAGGAGAGTGAATTCTTTATTATTTAGGTTTTGGACACCACACATTAAACTAATCAAAACCACAAACCATCCCATGGTTTCTGCCCATGGTTTTTTACAAAGTTAAGTAGAAAACATTATTTTATAACTCCAATGTCCTAACTTATTATAATATTAGTCTTTCTTATGTATATGTGAGTCACACTCTCAAGGAAATCATTTTAAAATGTTAAAATATTTTATAAGTCTTGGAGGGTCCACTAAGTCTTTGTAAAATAAATCAAAAAAACCTAAAATAAGATTATTTTGAAGGTAAAACATATATTGGCCGAACATAATATTTATATTATTTTATTACATCACTATTGGGTCATTATGATGTTATAAAATGCATTATATATTTAAAATGTATTTAATTTTTACCAAAAAAAATGACTGTCTCAGAAAATTATAAAAAATTTACCATTGGATAATTTCAACATCCTAATTCCAAAAATAATATTAATTTTATCTAAATAAATTTCTAAATATGTGATTTTTTACTTTTAAAATAAAAACTGTCATTTATCAAAAATTCATGGGTTTTGACAAAAACAGCTTTCAAACTCAAATAAAAATTACAATTATATTCATAAAAATTATACGATCATGTATATTTAATAAAAATTAATTTAGTAAAAATATTATTTTATTAAAATATTATTTAATTCAAAAAATCCATTAATTCATCAAAATAGATTTATTAATTGAATATTAACTAAAAATACTATTTGTGCTTTAAAATCATTTACAACATAACAATACTAAAATGAATCTATATTATTTATTATATAAAAAAATAATGCACATAATCATAGTGCTAGGGTATTGTTACATAACCCCTTATAACACCTACATAAGACCTGAGGGTAAGGTGTGCGATGGTGATAGACTCTTGGGGAGGCTCAGATAACATCACTCAGGTGTTAATATCTATTAACTTCCACTTCTCACATTGGAGGTTCTGTTAAAGCTTAACATGTTGAAGATTAGCATGGGATTGGTCAAAAGAAAATCCCAGTGATGATACCTCCTTTCCGAGCTCTGATAAATGGTCTTCGTATGGAGAAATTCTACTGGATGAGGCCATTGTTTCCTTTTTCTGAGTAAATTGGATTTGTTAAAGCCCTATATTTATACTAATCATGTGATCACTATTCAACAGCTATATTATCAATGGTAACAATTATTAATGGTATTTTGAAATCCAAAAACATATAACCAGGGAAGTGCATATGTTTTATATAACCATTTTACATAAGAATACATTTAATTAGATCGAGAAGAATTTTCAGTAATAAAAGTTTGGGTCAATATAATAGATCTCCTTAGTAGAAAAGTCTTAAAATGTTGCATGTTCTTTGGGAACAATACATGCAACTTTGTCTCCACTTGTAGCTCAAATTCATAAAACTTCTACAAAATATGCTCACCTGGATTCATCAACTCAACTAGAGATCCTATGATATTTACAAATCTAGAAGCTCCTAAAATACTTAGGAATGAAACTAAATGATAAACTCTTAAACTTCTAGTAATTATTTCCTTTGTTCTTTTTCATTCTTCTCATAGCTTATGCACACTTGATTTAATCATAGAATGATGGTTGACTCCTTATACATTTAGCTTTGTTACCTAGTAGATCTTCTATTTAGAAAAATATCAGCTATTAATTTTTTTCCTTTGATTGATCTTTGATCTTCTCAGGTAATAGCTCTCAGATCTAAATTTTGGAATGCCACATCTTGTGGTTTTTTTAAAATGGGCTTTAAAACAAATGGGTTTAGGTTTTTTTTTATTTTCCAAAATAGGTTTGAAAATCATGAGATAGTCTCACAATTTTAGGAGAATAATATTTTTATTTAAAAAATAAAAATATTAAGAGAGTCTCATGATTTTAAGAAGAATTTTCAACTTGTAGGATTTGATCCCAGGTTGCTTGACTATAGAAAGGAAGACTTATCAACTCACCTACACCACACATGTGTTCAATTACATATATAATTTTATATGTATTAGTAAAATTTTATATATAATTGATTAAATTATTTAAATATATGTATTTATAAATATGTATTTTTATTTATATACATATTATTATTATTTATTTATACCTAATATAATTAAAATTATTTATTTCTAATATATATACATATATTATTTAAATATATATATTTATATGTTTGTATTTTTTTTATATACTTATTCATATTATTTATTTATTTCCATTATATAAATATAATTATAATTACATGGTTATACAAATAAAAAAACATACATAAATATATTTTTAATTTAAAATTAAATAAAAATTATAAATATATATATTATTTAAATTTTCACATATATATAACTAAATAGACATGTTCATTCTTTAAATATATAAATATAAATATGTATATTTATAAATAATTTTAAATAAATATATTTATGAATATATAGTTATACAAATAAAAGGACCACACAAGAGGCAAGCTAACAAGCACCGGAAGTAATCCATTTTCCAACCTAGAGATAGAGTGTGGATTCACCTTCGGAAAGAGTTGAAGGTTCTTTCAAAGTACTTGAGGAAGCTTTTTATAGCTCTTACAAGATCATTCTGCCTAATGATTTTGGAAGAGTCTCAACTACATTCATCAATGGAGACTTATCTCTATAAATTGAGGATAATGATACAGTGAATTTGAGGGAAAATCCTCTCCAACCTGGAGGGAATGAAATGGAAAAGAATCTACCCAAGTATAATTTTGAACTTGACAAAAAATTGTAAGCCCATATTTTATTTGAATTATAATGGTCCATATTTCTTGACATCTAACTAACTAGTGGGTCATAATACACACATATGCATCCCAAAATGACATATCCACATTAAAAGGGGTGGAAATTAATGAAATATTATATCTGGGGAAAGAGGAAATATAGAAAATCATCATTAATAAATAATCACTCTACTTTGGATAGGGGTTATTAATTAGAATGGGAAAGTGTTTTTTGGACTTTTTATGTGACTTTTGAGTGCTCTAATTTCCTTATTACTTATGTGGAGAAATTCCCTCTCTTTATTTCTCTTTTAAATTCATTTTGAAATAACTGTATTGGTTATAATTTAATTATTAAAATTTTATGTTTATTTGGAAACATTTTATCTTTGGTTTAACCCTTTCTATAACTACAAATTAGTGTTTCTTCTCCATTTATGGTAAAATTGTCTTTATACTTGGTGGGTGGCATTGTTGGTAATTTTTCCTTTATGTCTAGATAAACCTTGGTTTGTGGATTTTACTTTAAACCTTGGTTGTTTTTTGTTAGGAATGTGTGGGTTAAAGCTATACATATTTGGGCTATCATTTGTATGGTATATTGGCTGATGAGTGATAGAGTTGTTTGGTATTTTAGAATTTAGATTGGTTGTTGCCATTTGTATCTATTAGGGACTGTTGTTGGGAACATGGGGTAATAAATAGGGATCTTGGGTGTTGTGAAGGGTTAGGAATAAATTTGGAACTATTTTAGAATGTTGGTAGGTGATGTACCTTTGGAGGTCTCCATCATGGATCTTTTGAAAGTAGTCTTCCATGGGAGTTTATTTTTCTTATTCTTTCTTCCTTTCTCCTACTGTGATCCTATTACTCATGCTTTCAATGATACAGTAATACAGTGTTATGATTCTATTTATTCTATATTTTTCTATTTTAAAATGAGTCCCAACATTTGGCGACTTAACCGGGTAATTCATGCGAGAGAGACGAACATATAGGGATCTCTCACAGTGAGGACCTGGTCACTGTAGTGTGATGCAGCCACTATTAAAGGCATTCATCATTGGGGAACATGATATGTTAAGATGAAATTGTTGGAACACAGACTATAAAATATGAACATAGAAGTTTGGACATATAAAAGTGGTTTTTACACTTTGGAAAATACTGATTCAAGTGAAATGAACATAGCTAGGTGTTTGTGGAAAGGCTAGAAAGTCATAAACGCTGCTAAAATAAAAAGAGAGAAATTAATTCAATGTGAAAAATTACCGCTCTCTCCTTCACCTACTTCCTCATGTTCTACCTTGGAAAGGCTCAATTTCAAAGGTGTGTGTGGGATGAATCAACATTAAAAGCAACCATTTTAAAGGTGAAGAAAAAGACGATGTAATGTGTGTACTATAAGGAGAGGCTACACACCCTAGCGGAACTAGCCACTAGTATCCTACGAGCAATACATGAGTTGAGAGAATTTTTTTCATTAACATTCAAAAGGAAATGGTGAATTTTTTCTATAGTAATATGATCCAAAGTGGTAGTAAAATTAAAACATTGAGGAAGAGGAATTTATATTTGAAATATAACATAAGATCATCATCCAAGAAGGAAAAAGAGAGCTACTGGAGTAGTGCTCTGAGTAGTTTGAGATCCAATTTGTGTGTTAGGAACCAACACCATTACCCATTGACATGTTTGAAATGTCCAAAAAGTATGTAATAGATGTATCATGTGGCATATGAGATTTAATAATTTACCATCATTTAAGTTGAAAGGGAAAAAAACCTAGAGGAGCGTCTATTTTTTGTTCTATAAAGGTGCAGTACAGGTACTCTTTTTTCCTTATTCTCTCTACAAGCAGTAGTGGGAGTGGAAGACGCACCAGAATATGATGTTCCTAACTCACTGTTATTATATGGTGCATCATGAATTAAGTTTGCAATAGCCTCATGAGGAAAATATTAGTTCTTAACTCTTTATGACAGTGGAGGAGTTATGTTTGTTGGTTTCAAATGCTACTTTAGAAAGGCCCGCACTATAACAAACTGAGTGTTTAGCAGTGGTTTTTTAAACCACTGCTAAATTTTTTTAAAATAATTTAATGGTGGTTTTTTATAAACCATTTCTAAATGTTTAAAAAAATTAATACATGCAACACTTCCCCCTCCCCTGACACCCCCGACCCCCCCCCCCAACCCCACAAACTCCCTGAATCCATATCCCATTTCCACTCATCTTCAACCCTCGCCATGCCTCGCCTCACCGTTTTTGTTCTTAACACGCCTCGCCTCTCCGCACCTCTCCACACATCTTCATCCCTTAATGCACCTCGCCTCTCCGTACCTTACCTTTCCACCCCTCATCGCTGATCCCAACCCCCACCTCACTGCCCCTCAAAGGTCGAGTGGTAAGTGAAGGTAACACATAATAATTTTATTTTTTGTTTTTTTACAAAATTGGATGATATTAATGGTTAAATTGGTGTTACATAATAGGTTTTTTTCTAGTATAGTGTCAAGAGTTCTCCATAGACCATATAAGGGGTGTTGGACATGTGTTCATTGCAATAGTAGTACTCTGGGTGTTTTCTATCATTTATACCTATTTTTTTAAAGTAAATATATAATTATAATTATTTATAGGTAGTTATTAATGTTATGTGATGTGATGAAAATTTTAATATTTTAGATGGACTCAAGTGCATCATGGATGAGATTTGATGAGGTATACAGGAGTATGGTTTAGGTTCTAACATAAATATGGAGGTTGGTGGTCCCTATAATTCAAGAAAATATTATTATTTTTGCATGAATTACCACTAAAATAATGTTTTATAGTATTTGTTAGAATTTATAGGGGAATATTGTTGTTTAGTAAAGGATATATGATGGTGTTGGGTATCCTATACTTAAGACAAGTTCACTTGATCACCTAAGTAAATTGGGATCACCCGATAACTATTTCACCAAAATGTGACAGTGTCGACATAGTTGGGGGGAGACCATTGGTTTTTTGTTGTGTATAAGGTGATAAATGGGTTTATTAAGATTTTTTTCAAGGGATAGTAAATTAGGTTAGAGATTCTTATGCTTAGTGATGACTGGTTAGATGATCAGACATTACAACCATGGTGAGTGACACCATGTTGAGGGTGGTTTGGGACATACTAAAAATTCTAAGTGGGATGGTTCCTTAGGGATAAAACAATGTCTGATGGAGTGGGTTTTCTAAAATTAATTTATTAATGGATGTTAATTAGAATATTGTATATTGGTCCAATGAGTGGGTTTTGAGTTTTGATTAGGACTTGGCATTTGGATTCCATGGTGTTTAGAGTGACATGGATTGGGATGGTCCATGGGTAGCAGGACTAGGAGTGTGGTGTTAATTCAATTATGTTGAAATGGACTTTGATATCTTATTTAGGATAATACTTTATGATGTAGAATCACTAAGTATATAAGTTTGTGATCATGTATCAAAGATTATAAACCATGATGGTTCTGAAAGTCTAAATGGATTCCCCAAAGGGTGATGTAGAACTTGTTATGATGAGAGGATAGCTCTTAACTACATAGTTACCTAGGATAATATGGGGAACTATATGATTGACATGGTCCTTGATTATGATTTATGTTCTTGATGTGACCTCACAAAAGTTTTTGGTGATAGGTTAGTGTGTGTGATGTGACCTCCCATAAGTGACATGAGATGTGACATTATTTATGGAACTAAGACTAATCCATTTTTCCTCAAGTAGAGGGTTATATTTTAAGAATGTATAATTGTTCCCTATCAAATCATGTAGTTGATCATGTACCTCCCTAAGAGTTAGGTAGTTTGATAAGTTGACCTTTATTTAGTATTATTTAGTTAAGGACCTATAATGAGAGGGTTATGCCATGGTACATTATGATCTGAGATTGGTGAACCCTACCTTTATAGATAATGAAGTGAGATGAGAATCGATTTCTATATATAATAATTAACCACTAGTTAATTTCATAAAATTTCATGATAATCCAATGTCATTTTCAAGGTATTTACCCCTTGAATAATATTTTTAGAAACTTATATTTTTAAAAATGAACTTGTGATCTTTTCGATCACACTAAATGTCATATTGATATACTATATATTCTTACATTTAATAAATATTCAATGATTTTTTACCTATAATTTCACATCAATTAATGTTCATTTTATTAGTTTTGACCATTATGAGAATATTTTAGAGTTATAAACTAATAATTTTTTCAATTTCATTCATTAAAAGAGAACCAAAACTCGGATTGATGTGATTTTTATTCTTATATTTCAAAAATTAATCACCAATAATTTTCCTAATATTTCAAAATAATCCAAAGTTATTTTCTAGAATTTTAACCTCTAAAACATGTTTTTAAAGACTTTTATATCATTAAAAACAAATTTTGGGTTATTTTAAATAAACCACACATAGATTTATGTTTCATTCATTTATACATGTTAAAAATTATCCAATAATAATTTTTCAACGGCATAAATTTAATCCATGGTCATTTTCTATGTTTTAAATATTACTTGCATGTTTTAAGAATTTTAAAATAATAAAACTACATTTTTTTCATTCGGAGAAAACTAACCCTCATATATATGTGGAATATTTTTCTATATGTCACAAATTAATATGTAATAATGTTAATAAGATTTCATGAAAATATTTGGTTTTTTATTGGTTTTCAACCCTTAAATAATGTCTTTAATGGCTTTTATATCATTAAAAATATTATTGCGGTCATTCTGAGCACAATTTAAATCAAATTGGTGTTCCATCAATTCTTACATGTAAAAAATTATTCAAATATAATTTTTCTACCATTTAATGAGATTTCATGGTTTTTTTCTAGGTTTTCACATTAAATACAATGATCTTATGTGGAATGTTTATTTTATTCATCATGTGTACATGAATATGATATAATATACCAGGGGAACCTAGTAAGGATATATGGAGATGCATTTATCACACCATTCACGGGCACCCCAATGTGCATGCATGCCTTATATTTAGACTTCAACTAAGAAGATCACATGTAGTGGATAGGTCTTGTAAAGCTTGATGCATATTTATAGATAGGGTATGTTGGGGCCTGAGGATGGATGTAGGTATAGATTTATAGTGTTTTATTTTTTGGTTTATTTTATATTTTTCATCATCCCTTGGGTGATTATTTTTTGTATGACAATATGAATTATTAATGGAATTTATTATATAATTTTGTTTATTTTATTGTTTACATTGATATGTGGTAGATTTATTGGTTATTTTTTCATTATATTATACACTAATTTGATATATTCTTCCACCATAGAATATAGATTAGTACCTTGAAACAAGTTTTCAGCCACTTGCATATGTGTTGTAATGCTTGAGGTATGTCGAACCTCATCTCATATGATGATTCTAGAATAGGAATTACGTGACATCGTATCATTTAGTTAATTTTATAAATTGGGTAGATGGAATAGGGGAATATGATGAATTTATTAAATCATGTGATAGACCATATATAGGTGAATCATGAAAACCTTTTCGGTGGTAATTCCTGGTTACCATGGGTGTGGGATTGTTCTTATTTCATTTTTTTTGATATGATTGAGTTTTTTATGGAAGTTAATGATCTTAGAGAAGTTATTATTTTAAATTTTCATCTCCTATATCACTAGAATGAGTCTTATGTGCATGCACTATATTTGGTATATATTACTTTCATGACATATACATGAATGAATTTAATTGGAATTTTAAAATTGGGTTCTGTTGTTTAAAGTGTCAAAAAACATATATATAGTTCAAAAGTATTTAACCTCAAGTAATTTATGTTACATGATTGATCCCTTAATAAATATAATTATTTATAATTTTGGTGATTGAACTCGCAGAGTCATGAAAATTGATTCTTGATCCCTTTTTCTGTATTTATATAGGAAAATATTATTTAACATATTCATATTTTTTTATCTAGTAAATATGAATCTATTTCCATATTTAGTAATAGTTATGTGTTTTAATTTTATTTTAATAATTTGTTGCCACATTGTGATATATATGGATAAAAGATGGATCAAATTATCAAGGAACACACCTCATTATGCTAAGGGTTTGTTAGATTTTTTAGATTTTACAATTTCTAATCGATCCATTGATGGGAGAATAAGATGTTCATGTCCTAAATGTAAATGCAGAAGATGGTTGAAGAGAGAATAAGTTATTGAACACTTGATATTTAATCAATTCCCTTCTCAATATTTGTGTTGGATTTGGCATGGAGAATCAAACATTACAGAAAGTTTGATCACTGATGTCAATCCACAGAATGAGCTCCCAACTTCATCGACAAAGGACAATGAAATGAAAAACCTTATAAATGATGCATTCGACATTGTAAGACACCAACATCAATATAAAAGCATATCAGAACAACCAGTTGAGTGTGTTACAAATAGAAACATGACAAATGATGTTTTTGAGACTGTAGGACAATAAGATCAATATTGTAACATATCAGTGGATCCTCCTCTTAATTTTATAGAGACTAATGTAAGATAAAACTTCACTGAGAAGACAGATGTGTTCCATGGTTTAGTTAAAGATGGAAATCAAGAGCTGTATAGTAGATGTTTGAAATATTCAAAACATTTTTTTCTTCTAAAGTTTTACCATATCAAATTCCTATGTGGAATTACAAATAAGGCAATGTCCATGATATTGAAATTATTTCTTAATGTATTTCCTGAATCAAAGATCCCTGATTATTTTTATGATATTAAAAAAGATTTTAAAAATATTGGTATGAATTATAAAAAAACCATGCATGTCCTAATGATTGTATCTTTATTGGGGAGAGGATTCAGGTAGATAGGATTGAAAGAAATTTTCTTCATCTAGATGGAAGTCTATGGGTGATGTTGGATGTCTGAATCAATATACTACCATAAAGAAGAATAAAATGAACACACCTGCAAAGGTTTTTCATTAATTTCCTTTAAAGAATCGATTGCAAAGATTATTCATGTCATCAAAAACTGCCAAACACCTGAAGTGGCATTCTGTATATAATAATAATGATGGGTTAATGTGACATCCAATAGATTCAAAATCGTGAAATACATTTGATTCATTACATCCAAATTTCTCATATGATCCTAGGAATGTTCGATTGGGATTGGATACTAATGTATTGAACCCATTTGGGACTTTGATTACTAGGTATATCATTTGTCTGGTAATTTTGATCCATTACAATCTGCCTCCATGGATGTGAATGAAAAAAAATTATTTTATCATTTCAATGATTGTTCCTAGAAAACAATTCCTGGAAATTATTTTTATGTATACTTTCAACCTTTAATTGATAAATTATAGGAGTTATGGAGCAACGATATTGATAAATATGATGTAACTTCTAGAACATTGTTCAAAATGCAAGCTGATCTAATGTGGACCATTAGTGACTTCCCTAGACTTGGGAATTTATTTGGTTGAACACTTACATGGGTTTGGATTATCCTATTTTAACTTTGATTTTGAGCCCAAATGAATACCTCACAGTATAAAATGGTACTTCTTATTTCATCGAAAATTTCTCGATGAATCTCATGTATTTTGGATAAACAAGTCAAAATTAAATTGTTTCATTAATCGTAGACCACCTCCAAAGTTGTTAATAGGTTTTAAAATATTGTCACAACTTGTAAATGTTGAAACAAAATTGGGGAAGGTGTTTCATTTGAATGATAGTGGGAAATGAGTTCAAAGTGCATCGTCAAGTGAAATTAGAATGCAACAATGGAAGAAAAAAAAGTATATTCTTAAAAATTCCGTATTGGGAATTTAATTTTTTGGGGAATAATCTTGATGTAATGCATATTGAGAAGAATTTTTATGAAAATTTGATCCTCAGTTTGCTTAATGAGCATGGAAAGTCAAATTATCATATCAATTCTTGGAAATACTTACAAGCAATAAACATAGAGCATGATCTTTGGCCATATGAGAATGAAAAGTATGCTCTGGAAATTTTTACAATGAAAAATGGGGATAAAGATACATTACTTCAAATTTTAAAACATGTGAAGTTATCTTATGGGTGTTCAAGTAACATCTCAAGGTGTGTTGACTTAAATAATCATAGGTTACATGGATTTAAAATCCACTATTCACATATTTTGTTATAGTAGTTACTTCTATTGGCATTGTGTACATTATTACCTAAAAAGGTTACTATTATTGTACACCAATTATTCAAATTTTTTATACAACTATGTTATAAAACTCTACATACATTTCATCTTGAAAACCTTCAGGGTATATTTGTATTGATAGTTTGTGCAATAGAGATGATCTTTTCTCCATCTTTTTTTACTATCATGATGCA
Organism: Viscum album; assembly: GCA_963277665.1. Classification (NCBI taxonomy): domain Eukaryota; kingdom Viridiplantae; phylum Streptophyta; class Magnoliopsida; order Santalales; family Viscaceae; genus Viscum; species Viscum album. The sequence goes on from CAUJRU010002273.1 coordinate 58,264, forward strand.
TTTAACTGTACATTTGGTTAAGGAAGATAAATTAGGAGGCCTCATACATTATAGATGGATGTATCCAATTGATAGGTACTTTATTTATATGTTTTTCATTTCATTAAACAATTATTGGCACTTCATTAAATATATTTTTCTTATTTCATAGATATATTGGGAATTTGAAATCACACGTGAAAAATAAAGCTCAACCTGAAGGCTCTATTTCTAAAGGCTATTTGGAAGAGGAGTATCTTAACTTTTGTTCTAAATACCTAGATGATATTGAGACAATGTTAAATAGAGTTTGATGTGTTAAAAACACATCTAATCAATCTGAAATGCATTGGAAATCAAAAATCTTTCCTACTATTGGCCAATCGGTTGGGAGGAGCTCAAATGTTACACTAATAGAAATAGAATTATTATAGGCACATAGATATGTGATACTAAATAGTGAAATTTCAGATCCATTTATTGAAGAGTTTAGGATATAAATAAAGAGATGAATGAGATGATGAAAATGAAATGAGAAAGATGTAACAAAATCTATTAATAAAGATCTTGTATAATAGTTTTCACAACATGTAAGTTCATAAATATTGAAATCAATATGGATATTAAGTTGATACATATATTTTGAAAATATAATAATGTATATTAATTTTTTTAAATCATGAAAACTGATACTCGAGCATATTTTTCAGAATATTTGAAGTTTCTTGCTCGAGGTCCTCTAAAATAAGTTAGAAATTTCAATGCTTACAACATGAATGGATTTAGATTCCATACAGTTGTTCAGGAAGATGGTTTTAAAACACATAATAGTGGTATATTTACATTTTTTTTAAGTGTAATACTATGTGAAATTTACTAATATTATCAAATTAAACTAACATAGGCATTTTTCAGTTTTTTTATTCAAATTCAATTGGGTGGATATTATTAGGGGTGTTAAAAGAGATTCCTTGAAATTTACTTATGTGAACTTCTCTCACTTGATGGATGTTGGTGACCATGAATTGCATGATCTATATATCTTATCATCATAAGAGAAAATAATATATTATGTGAAAGATTTTGTGGATGAAGGGTGGATTGTATCTTATCACGTAAAACAAAGAGACTTGTATGATATGGGTGATGAAGTTGAAGATTTTACCTCTAACATTGAATCCCATCAACAGCAATAAGAAAAATTATTTTTCCATCATGATATTGAAAATATTAGTCTTGAAATAGGGGATGAAGTAGATGAAGTAATGATATAATAGGAATCTGACATGATTGAAGGATAAAATGATTGTATGCGTAGTTATCCATTCATTTATCAACCACCTATGTCATTTGTGAAGTCATTAATTATCATTTTTATGTATATAATTTTTTTATTACTTTGTATATGTTATCATTTCTATTTTTTCTGCATGAATTTTTCAAAATATATGTTCTGAACTTTATTTTTTTTATTAAATGATAGTAATTCCAAGTAGAAAGTTTTATACTCACACTGCGAGGTTAAAATTTTTTTCTAGAAGTCGATCAACTATAGTAATCTTTTCATTAGTTTAAATATTTATTAGACAATTTTATATCTTTAATATATTAAGTTTTTTATTCATATTTGTTTAATACAATCACCAAGTTTATTCCACCAAGCATCCCAAACAGAAGTGTGGTTGAATGTTCATAAAAAATCTTATGGGAGTTTTGTTAATGATTCTACTAAATAAGTTGGGATATGAATTAATTTTTCATTATAATAACTTATTATCAGTTGTCACTATGTTAATATATATTTCTTCTAATATGACTGATATTTGATTTATAGTTAAAAATTAATGAACTATGGATGTCAATCCCAAACATTCCAACTCATTCTCCTAGGATGACCCAGTTGGTAAAGTCCTTGGGAAGGAGTATCTTGGTCGAGTGCACGGATGGGTTTAGGACTATTACTATTTGAGGTCTTTGGTAGGAAAATGGGGATTGGAAGTGACTACTAGTGGTGATAAGGTAAATCACAAAACATCAAAATCATGTAGTTCACAAACTTTTATTGATTTTAAGTTTAAATATAAATATACAAAATTGTTTAATTTTCAATATAATTTTCTTATAGGTGCCGGTAGTAGGAAGTAGAGATGGAGATGGAGAGGATGATGAGTAGAGTTCATCATTGGGAAATGATTAGTGGAGAGGGTTTGTTCATATATCAGTGCATCCAATGTGGGTATTTTTTATCTTTTTCTTATATTTTATATGGGATCAGGGCAATGGGTTCCATATGTATGTGTTTTATAACCATGTGTCTATGTGTTATGTTTCAATTTTATATGGAGATTTAAATTTCTATATGATCATATATGATGTTTAGTTTCTTGTATCTCTTTTACATAGAGGTTGATCTGGATATTATATTCTACTATTTCCCACTTGTTTTTCATGGTGTCTTACTAAGTATGTTTATACTCACATATGCATGGGCTTTGGATGCATGATTTTTTTCTTATACTAACAACTGGTAGATGGTGTCCTTAGTGGACCTAGTATCTATGTAACATAAAATTAAGTGGAGGAACTAGCCATGTGTTGGTGGTAAGACTTGGGGATATTGATTTGGGAACTCCTCTTCTTTTCACTTTAAGTTATTTCTAGATTGGGACCTACTTTACTTCTTATTGGTTTGGAATGTATTTTACCCTTTTATTTTCTTAGATATTTATCTATCTCATTTTTATGTATTTCCTAGAGGTTACGACATGAATTTTTTACACCGAGAGGTTTTATTTTATTATACCTATGCAGTATTTCATGGAGTTGAGTGTGTGTGTGTGTGTGTGTGTGTTCACGTATAATAGGATAAATCCTCCCACTTTAGTGATATTCTTACTATGTTCTTTTCATTAGTGCTTAAAATATTGTGGGAGAACATTTGGTGTCACTCTCAGCTTACTAGTTTCCCAAGTAGGGCCCCTATAGGTCAAGTCATGACATAAAACCCCATGGTTTTCTCTAAGACCATAATCTCAATATAACCCCGTCCATTATATGAAATTCTATACCCTTTTCCAAATCTCACATCATGACCTAGTCCTACTGACCAAAGATCATTTTATGTTATCTATCACCAAACTAAGGTCCTATATCACTTATCCATACAATGATATCTCAATCCTATAACATATAGGATAACCTCTATCTATCAGAACCTATGTTCGATTAGTGTCCTATGGTTTTCACCTTCTTGCTTAGATATTAATCTTGATGTGTTGGGTGATCTCCCTTTTGTGAAATTTTTCTATTCTATTTGTGTATGGACCCTATTTTTTTAGCTTTGTCTTGTTGGTCTTGGATAATCCATGGGGATGTAATCGGGTAACTTGGACTATGTGGATTCTAGTCAGTCTAGGCACATAGAGGTATCTATGTTGTTTTTCGTGATCTTATAAAGGGGTGGGATCAGTGTTGGAACTCCTAGGATTTCATAAATTATTTACCCTTTGTATAAATCCAAGTTAGTTTTAATCCTCACTTGTAAAAGTTTATATCATTTATGGATATTTAGGGTGATTTCTCTTTTAGATAAGAATTGGTTATTGGTTTTGAATCATGAATGACCCTTTTGATGAAAATGGTATTCATGATGGATGGTTTCATATTGAGAATTATTTCATTATTATTAAATTAATTTATCTTGTTTGTAATTTTGGTGGATTTAGTTTTAACATGTGAAGCCTCATTTTAATATAAGTACGTTGATTCTTTATAGCTAGTTTTAAATGTATTAAATTTATGTTTTCCTTGAAAATGTTTTCTGTAATAGTTTAATGAATCAATATACTTTCAATGAGAAATGTATTGATAAATGTATTGATTCTTTCAATGTATTGAGAAATTTTTTATTGATTCTTTCAATGTGTTGATTCTTTGCATGGTTTTATGTATTATTGATTCTTTTAATGTGGTGTATCTTGTTTAGTTATTTCAATGTATTCAGAAATGTATTATTTATTTCAATGTTTTTTTTTTCCTTTTTCAATGTGTAGATTCTGTATGTTTTCATGGGAATCAACATACATTGATTCATTATTTTTAACATGTGTTTTTTCCTTGTACATTGATGATATATTTAATGTTCTATTAAAATTTTTAGTGTCACTGTTGTGTTGTTCTGGCTGTAGGATCTGGGGTTGCAGAACTTGCAGCTTGTTCTTTTTAAATTCATGAGATAGTAGCGGTTTAAACCACTACTAGATATAGGATTTCTTTTCACGATGGTTTAAACTGCAGCTATATTATAGTATTTTTTAAGGTGGTGGTTAAAACCACAGATAAATATAAACAAAATACACAGTGTTGGTTTTATCCATATTAGTATCTGTTTTTTTTTTTGGTAAAAATTCCAGACTCTAGGAGTGGTTAGAAACCAACGCCAGATCCCAGTTATTTTTTTAACTAAAAACCACCGCTAAAACTACAAAAAACTCTATGAAATATTAATTCTACAACACTTTCTATAAACCATCACTAAATAGAAGAAACCACCATGTGTTGATTACTGACACCAATTTTAGCGGCGGTTTTTTGAAACTGTCTCAGAACCATATAGCGGTGGTTTAAACCGCTCCTAAATGCTCATTTTATTATAGTGCCAGTAAATAATGTAATTATTAACTTAATTTTAGTTCTAGTCATGATTTTCATACTGATCTACTATAGAACTTTTCTCCATCTTATAGGCTTTTGGTAGATCACTACTCAAGAAAAGAATAATTGTACATGAGGCAGATAGTCATGCAGTATGGACTCCTTGAGGGTGAAGAGGCTTAGTTTTTTTGGGGGGAGAAGATTTTAGTTTGTGCATTAATTCTTAAGACACCACCAAAACCTTCACCAAGGGAGAAACCTTCATGGATTTTTCATATTTATCTATACTATGAAGGATCCTATTTATTTCAGTTCACGACTCAAGAAGTTATCCAACTTATAGATAAAGTTCATAATGCTGGTTTTCCTCGATTTTTTAGAGGTATTTACATTTGAGAAGTTAAATCATGAATTTTTTTGTTGATGGTTTCATAGGATAATTTTATTAGAAACACTATCCACCTATATTAATTTGAGAAGTGTGAATCTTGGTAAAGTTTGGATTCATTTGAGATGCATGGGATCATTTATTTGGCCTGCGTGCTATTTTTTAGTCATAGGGAGTTGTTGTTCTAATATTGAAGATGCCAATTCATATGGGTGGGATACCTTGGAGGCAGAAATGATACTCATCATTTGGAATGAGGATCCTTCAACCCATGATCAAGGAAATTGTTGGCCCTCCTCACCTTGGGGACAAGGTGGATTTTCAATCGGGGGAAATGTTAGGAATTTGTGGGGATTATGATATATATATATTTGGGCTGTCAATTGTATGGTATATTGGTTGATGAGTGAGGGAAATCAGGTATTTTATTATTTAAATTTGTTGTTTCCAGCTATAGATGTTAGGGGTTTCTGTTGGAAAAGTGGGGTAATAAATAGGGATCTTGGGTGTTGGGAATTTGTATGAATGAATTTGGAATTATCTTGGTAGCTTGGGAGGCGATGGACCTTGGTAGGTCTCCATCATGGCTCTTCTATAAGTGTTCTTCCAAGGGAGTTTCTTTTTCTTATTCTTATTCATTTATTTATCCTACTATAATTCTTTTTTTCCTTCTTAAAATGATACAGTAATACAATGTTATGATTCTACTTCTTTTATCTCTTTCTATTTCAAACTAAATCCTAATATAGTCATCTACACTTCATAGAATTGTCTATATTCATCAACTTAATCACTATGTGCTGTAATAGAGACATCATAAATTAATCTTAAAAAACTCTTCCATTTAATTCATATACTTCAAATATAACTTTTCAATAAGAAAATTTACTAGAAGTTTTCAATTTAATTATCTAGTATAAATGTTTATTGAAACTTATCACTAAAATTTTATGCCAAAATTTTTCTCTTTTATAACTCTACAATAAATTTTAACTTGAATTATACCTAATTGTGATATTTGAAGAATCTAAAACCACTATACCAATGCTTGAACAAATTAATGATGATAAATATCAAAGTTAATGAGTTTCAAATTTCATACCCAAGATATTGGTTGTGACTATTTTTAGTGATTATCCCATCTAAGAATAAAAAATACCTGTGTTGATTATTCTGCAAAAAAATTTCATTTTCATCCCCAACATTGGAAAATTAATTTAGATTTTATATTATATATTTTCATGTATCTTTGTGTCAGTGGATTTATTTTTTTTTATTTTTAGGGGGATTCCAAATTAATTACTAAAATTTTTAACCTTAAAAGGGATAATTGGGTGGCTTATTTCTCATTTCTAATGTTTTATGTGAATTAAAATATTAATTTAAGTTGAATTCAAGTCTAACAATCATCATTAATCTTGTTAATATCCATTATGGATAAATAAATTCGATGTAAAGAATAAAATGGTGGTAATAACAACAAAAGTGATAATAAAACAAGAAGGAATAAGTATTTAAAAAAATATATGGAACATTTTGATAAAATTACTAATTGAGTTGTTTTTTTATCTAAAATCATTTCAAAACTGTTCATATTAGTATATGATGGAAGTGAAATACCCATTAAATATATAATATATCTATTCGAAAACTCTAGAGTAATTTTCCACCAAAAATTAGAGATAAATTTTCTAGTAAAAATTTTCAGTACACAATTCTAATGAAAATTTCCACTTAAAAATTCAAATAAAAAGTTATACTAAAAATTTTGAGTGAAATATTCATGTTAAAAAGTTATATTAAAAAATCATTGAAATTTTATATTGAAAAGTTTGGGTGAAAATTTCCAATTAAGTTTGAATAGAAATTTGCAGTGAAAAAATTCCAATGCTAGTGATAGGTCTCAATAATACTAACGATAATAAATTCATAAGCTATGTTGTTCAAAAATGTTAATGGGTATCACTAAATTTTGACCAAAAATCTCTACTTGTAATGTAATTGAGTTAAAAATGACACAAAAATATCACATAAAATATTTAACTAAATTTTATAATGCCTCTTATCCTATACACTAGTAAAGTGGACAAATAAAATTTTACTTTAATAGTTTCTAATTAATATATTTCATACAAAAAAAGTAATAAAATTTTGAATTATATGAACACGCAAATCCCTCAGAGAATTTATATTTAATACTAGAAGAAAATTTTATATCACACAGACAATAGGTTCACAAAAAATTTTAATCATATTATAATGCCAAATATATCATAGGATTTGAACCAAAACCAAAATAAAAAAACTGTAGAATCATATGAATAATATAAGAATAGGTATATTTAATAATATTTTACCAGGAGGAGAATTCCAACTTCTACTTCTATGAATTCTTCACCTACTTGAAAATAATCACTCCATCTATATGAAAGTAGATTAAAAGTTTCTTCTAAAAAACTCCATATATAGAATTACCTACAAATTTTAAATATTAAACTAACCAAGTTTTTTGTATTAACAAAAGTTGAAATAATTGGTTGGTCAATTTCCAAGATAACATTAAAATCTAATGAAGTCTTCTAAATCATTCGAATATGAAGATTTAATTTTTAGTCACCTAAATATTTATGATCATTCTTAAACTAGCCAACCCCTAAAAGGTAAACCAAATAAAATATTCCATAAATAAAGAGACTCAACCTAAAAAATCTATATACATGGATACTGCAGTATGGTAGTTCTCATGGCTCATCCCATGGTTGATGTGGAGACAACAACATGGTCAGTTCTCAGACCATCTGGACTTTGAATATACCAGCATCCAGGATAAGTAGAATATAGTTACTAAGTTATGTAGGTGTTATAATATGAAGAGGAAATAACATAAATAAAACTGACCACCAAGATCAATTAAAAAACAATATTGGTTGCAATCTAGGGAAGAGACTCTTCATTGGGCCTAAGATCATGCCATCTACCAACCAACCAATTGACTCCCCTCCCCTATCCTGATCCTTTTTTTATTCCCTCCTCTCATATACATATATTTAATATGGTATGTAATTACAAAACTTCCCCTAGTAGTTTAATAATCCATATACCCTTATGAAACTCCCCAAGATTCTTACATATCTCCTCTTGTACCCTTATACAGCTGACTAGGACCCTTACGTAGCCCCCCATAGACCCTTATAATGCTCCCCAAGACCTGGGACCTAAGACCCTTACGAAACTTCCTCAGGACCCTTATGTACTCCCCTCCTATGGTAAGTTAAATAAATAGGAGGTCTGGGTCAAACTTTAGGAAGATATTATAACAGCACCCTGAGGTTTCTATCACTAAGTGGATGGTTTTTTATTACTAGATGGGATTGTCAGACAATGAAGCTGGACTTTTTTCTTTACCTCGAGATGTCATTAAAACCTTGTGAAAATACTTTATTGTATAGTATATGCATTTCATGTGATCACGAGCACCTGGGCAAGAGGAATGCTTATTTTCCCCTGAGGAAAAGAGGGTCTATGATGTTGTATAAGGATGCTCATGCTACTGGAAAGTTCTTAACTAATATTGAACAAGATTTAGGTAGTATTCTTACACATGTGAAGTGATGATAAGATATCTATTATGCTATCTCATAGGATCATCATTTTATTTGTATTATTGTCTAGTCAGTTTTCCATAAGGGGGGGCTTATAAGGGAGACAACTCATCTCTACCTTAGGGTGGTGATAAAACCCTAGGTGACCTACTCAAGTATAACTATGAAGGTGTTTTAGTGATTTTACTGGTATGGGATGATAATACTTCCACAGTAATATCATCCATATAGAGGGAGTGATGGATACTCATGATGAAGAAACTAGGAACATTTTTCAAGCATTCTTCGATCATTTTTGTGCTTTCACCTCACTAGTCTAGTAGTAAACAATAATTATATGAAACAAAAGGTTTTTGGAACACTCTTTACATTCCATTAGAAATTAATTCTTGTAGATACACAAGAATTTGGGAATAATAAAAAAATGACCACTTTTATTGGAGGCCTTGATCTCTATGATAGTCATTATGATACACTTAAACATAATTTATTTAGAGATATCGAAACTGAAATCAAGGATGATTTATGTAATATTACATATCCAGTAGGAACTAGGACTCCAAGGAAACCATGGAATGAATGATATTGTAAAATTGAATAGATCTTTTCATATGATGTCCTGGTGATTATTTAGCAGTGATGCGTAAAATCAAGAAATTTTAAGGAGGTCAAAATACGTTTGATAGGGTTTATGGCCATGAAAATTATTTATTAAGGATAAAATTCATATCTTGGATACTTTTTACCCCACAAAATAAAAGTATGGTCATTTCATGGTTGTTCTAAAAGTTGATAATTCATTGGGGTGTCTAGAGAGGATACCTCTTAAACATAGCATGTTCATATTTTTTAGTCAATTAAAACTGGATCAGTAAAGGGTTTCCCAAAGGATTCAAAACTTTCTCAACCCAAAAACTTAATAGTGAAAAATTCTATGTTATAGAAAACATAATTCAAACTACATAAATCAAAGAAATATGATTTCTAAACACTTTATCTATGTAACATCCCAGACCTAGATTCCACTCAACAGTACCCTGAGCTCAGTTGGACACATGGAATCAAGAACATCTCCCCAAACTCCAGAGGCTTATGACTTGCATCGAGGGCCTAGGTGTTTCCATTAGGATACTATTCCATCACCACTAAAGTTAAACATAGTGAAAATACAATACCAAATAGATAGTAGAAGAATTAAATCATACAGACAATGGATATATAGTAGGAATAGATAACAATATCAAAAGGAAGTCTATATACAATGATTATGATACATGACATATGTCTCTACAAAATAACCAAAATAGTTATAAATGAAATCAGTACAATACATGATTCAAAATTAAAAAAAGTTCAAAAATTATCTTAGCTAGAATCATGAGCCTTATCTCAATCATTTTCTCCCCTTCTCCTATACAGCGTCAAGAACCTGGAGTAGGGTACTTTCCCTTAACCATACCTACAATTGTATAGTTTTTTCGGGTACCCAAGGTGGCTTGAATAGGTTGTGATACATAATCCCAATAGGAAACCACCCAAGGTATAGTGTCATCCATTCAGTGAGTATATAAAAATCACAGTGTGTAGGAATAAATATAACATGTAAAGGAAGTGTTGAAAGTAAACATCCTATAAATTCTAGGTTCTCATTTATAATCAAGTTCATTTAATTATTAAATTAAATTTAATAAGTAAATCTATGAATTAATAGTTAGGCATGTTTCATTTATAATAAATATCATTTTATGATTCGATTTCATTTAATTAATAAGTCTCAAGACCCGATGTGTAGACCAATGTCCCCCGTGATAACATGATCAAAGTATTCCTAAGAAGGCCATCCATAAATTATAAGACAAGTCCAAATAAAAACTTGTGCTTTGGATTGGAAAATGCATCAAGTAACTCATTTCATTATTAATTCATTTATAACCTCATCTCATCCTTGGAATTCATAATTTAGAGTCCAGGTATCACTCCAAGTATAAGATAAACCAACACCCTACAATCCCATCCATGGTGCTCCTCACAAGAACCCAAGTATCACTCTAGGTGTGGTATAACATCACTGTCACTCAAGTCCATCCTTGGAGGTCCACTAAGGGGATCACTGGTATCAATCATGGAATAATGATCAAATTACCTTTGACTATGTACTTTTAAATACATATGGAGTCCAAATATCACTCAACATATAATACCCATCCCCTAAGAGTCTTTCTTTGGAAAACCATATAAGGATTCCAAGTGTTAGTTGCACAAAAGCAAGGTCAAATCCAATTAAGTACATCCATAGAATTCGCCATTTGAATCCATGTGTAACCCAAGTAATATAATCATTGAATCAATTCAATATCATTTAATCAATATCACTTAGTCAATTCTATTTAAACATGTCAAGTTCATCACCAATAACATTTCAATTCAATCTCACCTCAGAAGGTGACTGAAGGCATTGTCCAAGCTTAGAATCCTTGCCTCTTAACTACTCACATGGTAAATTTATTATAAAAATAATCTCAGGATTAACTAACCAATAAATGGAAAGATTATAGGGTCATGTAATCCATTCCCTATTCTTGATCAGTTCAATTTAGCATTTCAATTACAAATGGAAATTAAATATTGAAAATCCCATGTCAAGGGGAAAAGTGAACACCTCAAAGGAATCCAAAACATATGCCAACATAATTTCCCATTTAAATACACATCAAACCCAAGGGGTGGTTTCAAATAAAGGTCCTAAATCTATAATCATTCATTGATGGGGCTCTTTAATTGCATAGGTCATGCCTAACAATTTAATTCAAAAATTAAAATCCATTTGAAGTGACACCTAGAAATTGGGCGCACAGCACAACGCTATATATAAACACTTAAAATTTAAATTAAAGGAATGATACCACCTACTATAGTTCCGTAGTGGATAGAACATCTAGTATCATCTCTTGATTTAACTCATATCATGATAAAATCAAAGAACAAATGAAGAACCTAAAAATATGGAAAATTAGTTTGAACCTAAATATCGTAGCTGATACCAAGAAGAAGAAAAAAGCTAAAATTGAATCAAGATCTCATCGATGAAAATCCAAAAATAAAAATGGTTCCTTATTCTGATATAAGATGGAGATCCGATAGCAATTCCTAGAATAGTCATCCAACGGAGCTCCTAAGAGGTGAGGGTTATGTCTGTTGGAGAAAAGAGAAACTAGGGTTGAGTTAATAGATTTAATTAGGGGTAGTTTGGTAATTTCACAAAAACATAGGATCATATGGTTTGGTTGAAAAGTTTTCCAAAATATGAACCAACCATTCATTCTTAGCTATAGGGAAGGGGCATGCCACATGTTTGTACGCACGGTTTGACTAACCGTCTGCAACCCGTGAAAAAATCCTCTGTCAAAATGGTAGACATGGCCGCATGGACATGAACCCTAAATCACATGGTTTTCTCTAATAATGTAGCCTATATACTCCCTATTTCCATCCCCACATGGTTTAACTAACTGTGTGGCCTTCCTCATATTGTTTACTCTTACCGTACACCATGCCATTTTAACCCAAAAGCTGGGTTTCAGGCTCCGAACTAGCCCCAAACACCCCTGACACCACTATGAACTCAAATGGAATTAACTTTAGGACATATTAAGATATTTAAATTTATAATTGATGGAATGAAAGGATATGCACATTAAGAATTAACCAGGATCTTAAAAAATTCCCCCTTTCAAGAAATTCATCCATGAATTTCCCTCTCAAGGGTGGTCAATATTGTATGAGAAAAAATTGGCCATTATTCTCGTACATCATCCTCCCACTCTCAGATCTCATCCTACACACATTCATGCTACCATAGCACCCATACTATAGGAACTGACCAGCCTTGTATAATCTTTATATTATGATCCATAATACTTATATGATGTTTCTCAAAGGACTCACCTACCTATAAATCAACCTTCTTAGGATGAAAGGAATGAGACTGGTTTGAATAATAGTGTTGTAGATAAGATACATGGAAGAAGTCATGCATGGCCTGGTACCTCTAAGGTAACTAAAAATGATAGGATACTATCCTGAATCTCTCTATAATCTCGAATGGCCCAACATACCACGATGAAAGATTGCCCTGTCTCCTGATCCTCCTATATCCCTGCCTCAGTGAGACACGTAAAAAGACCTTATACCTGACCTTGAACATTATAGGTCATCTACGGAGATCAGTGTATGATTTATATCGAGATTTTATGGTATCCATCTACTTGTAAATCAGTTACATTTTCTCTATGGTATCCTAAATAATACTAGGTTCAAGCATAACTACCTCTCTTGCCTCCAACCAACATAGGGGTGATCAGCATGGCCTATCGTACAAATCCTCATAAGGAACCATCTGAATAGTGTCCTAAAATCTATTTTTTTAGGAAAACTTAACTAGGGGTATTTTCTTCTCCTAAAACCCCAAAAATATAGGAGGCATGCTCATATAATATCCTCAATAACTTTTATAGTGCACTCTAACTGGCCATCAATCGGAGGGTCGTATGTTGTGCTTAAAAGCACCTGTGTACCTAACACCCTCTAAAACCCTTTCCAAAATCATGAATTAAACTATGTGTGACTATATAAAATGATAGTATTAATGACCCCATGAATTCATAATATCTCGTGGATATACAGCCTTACAAGCTCATACACACTGAAGGTTTCCTTAATCGGTAATAAATGTGAAAACTTTGTGAGCATGTCAAAAACAACCCATATGGAATCATTACCTCAAGGAGTCCTTAGAAAATAGATCAAAAAATCTATCACAACATCAATACATTTCCACTCAGGAATGGGTAGCTACTGTAAAATTATAGCTAGTTTTTGGTGTTCCATATTCACCTACTGTTAGGTGGAACATATCATGAAAAAACCAGCTACATATCATTTTATATCGGGCCACCAATACTGGAGATGTAAATCTCAATACATCTTGGTGACATCGGGGTGCACTACCCAAGCCAAAGCATGAAAGTATCACATCATATCCTTGAAAATTTCTATTGAAACCCATATTCAACCATGTATACACCTAATTTCATCCTCGCCTATGACCAATCAGAAGGAGGATCCTCACCTACCACACTCTCTCATAGGACTAGGCCTTCTGATTCTAATAGCTACATCATCCTAACTCTATCCATAATTGTAGAGGTAATAGCTAAGGATGATATAAAATTATACCCCTGACTATCGTTCACCTCCAAGTGCGTCTTGGAGAACAAAGCCATGAGCTTCCACTCACTACTAGCATACTGAATTGGCTATATCTGAGTCCTCCTGCTTAGTTCATAGACCACTTAATTTCCCTTTCCAGGCATGTAGGAAATCTCAAAATTGACATAATGTAGGTATTAAACCCACTTTAACTTTGTTTTTAGATCACATTGTGAAAATATTTACTTGATACTTTTATGGTCTTTTTACACCAAAAAATTATCTCTAAGTAAGTAATGTCTCCAATAGCACAATGCAGGAACAACTATAGCTAACTTGAGATTGTGCGTTGAGTAATTACTCTCATGTGGACTCAATTACCAAGACTCGTACACTACGACTCTATCTTCCTATATAAGAACTGCTCTTAGCCTGATACCTGATGCATGATAGTATATAGTGTAACTCTTTTCTGGCTCTAGAAAAATTAGTATCAGCACTGAATCCAATATCCCTTTATGCTCTTGAAAGGTAATCTCACAATAATCTAACCATAAAAACTTCACACTCTTCTTAGTCAAGAACATTAGTAACACTGATAAGAATGATAATTCCTATATGAAATTCTTATAATATCCAAATATCCCCAAGAAAATGCATACCTAAAATGAATTCTTGGGATTCTTCTAGGAAACTACAACTCTCACTTTCTATGGGTCAACTGATACTCCTGTCTATGACATAATGTGACCTAGGAAATAAATTTGATCCATCCAAAAGTGTAAATTTGTGAGGTTATCATATAACTGATGATCTATTAGTGTATTTAGTATGATCTTGAGATTTTTGTCATGGTTGTTTTTGTTGTGAGAATACACTAAGATATCATCTACAAAAACCACCACAAATGAATCTAGATAAGGATGGGAAACTCAATTAATTTGTACCATGAAGATAATTGGTGCATTTTTGAGATTGAACGACATAAAAAATACTCATATAGGCCATACCTACTATGGAAGGTTTTGTGAGGTATGTATGATATTCTAACATGCACATGATGAAACCGGATCTCAAATAAATCTTCAAGAAAACTCAATCTTCTCATAGATAGTAAAAGATATCATCTATATATGGAAGAGGATAATGGTTCTTAACCATAATTTGGTTCAATGTATGATAATCTACACATGGAATAAGGTTACCATCCACCTTTTTTCACAAAAAATGTTGGGAAAAAATCCCTTAAGGCATCATTGAAGCATTTTTGAGGTGATTTTGTTTGTTGACAAAGTGGACATCTATGTTGTGATTGTTGCCAAAGAAAACCATGATGTAAAAATTTGTTAAAAAGGGGGATTTCTTTGTGGAATGTCAAGTTTAAGGTATGTAGTTAACAATCCATGTTTCATTCAAGAATTTAGACAAAGGAATGGATGATCTGGAGGTGGAACAAAAAGAGAAGATACATAGTGGCGTCGTTTTCCAGTGTTTGCCAAATTTTTGGGCCTGAAAATAGACAAATGGAGAAAAGTGGTTTTGGCATAGGGAATTGAGTGTCTTTTTCTTGAAGTAGAGGAAACTTATGCACCATGTGTTTTTCAAGATCATAACATCAAAATATGGCAAAGGGAAAAGGGGTGACTAAGTTTTAGGGTTGGTCACGCAAGTGACTTGCGCGGCAGAGACTTGCACGCCAAGACTTGCACGCTGAGAGGAGACTTGAGTGCCGTCACGTAGGGTGTAAAAATGATTATAAATAGAGGTCTAATCCTCCTCATTATTTGTGATTTCAACACTTAGAGAAAATCAGATCTCTCATCGCGCAGGTGTGGTGGTCGCGCAAGGGGTGGTGTGGTCGTGCAAGTAGAAGTTGCGCGCTAGTTGATTGTTGCACATCCAGGGTGGTTTGGGAGAGAAAGGAAGGGAGTTGCCCAAGTTTTGAGTTAAATAAGTAGGTGTCGCGCAAGTGGTTTGGTGACACTTGTGCACCATGTTTTGAAGAAGAGTGATAGTTGGTGGTTGCATGCCAATATTGGTTTGGGTGTAAAAGGGTGTGAGTCACGCAAGTTTGGAGTTGTAGAAGCTTGTGTCATGAAAGTGGTTGAGGTGGACTTGCACGCCAGTTGTAACTTGTGCGCTGTCTTAGAGAAGGGTTCCAGATATGGTTGAAGCACAGTAGTGATTCAGGGCTTTGTGAAAGCTGGAAGATTGCCTGATACCTTCGGTGCAAAGTGAGATTCATCTACGGGTGAAAGCTGGACTTCAACAGAGCATATACATACAACAAAGGATGTATTCATTAGTGATAATGAAGAGACCTAAAGGTCTATAAACTATGAGTGGATCCTTTCCAGAGCAGTGAGCAAAGGAAGAGGAAGAAGGTGATCATCTCCACCATCAGTGAGCCAGATAGAGAGAAAGAGGGAGTGACCCTTGGGAAAGAAGTGAGCTGACCCTAAACCTTGTAAAGGCAGTGAGCCTAGGCATAGAAGTGATCTATCCAAAACCTTATAAATAGCAGTGTGCTTTAGTGGATTTGGTATAGCAGCACATTGTCGTTGTATGCTCCTTAGACGTAGCCCAGTGAGGGTGAACCAAGTAAAAATCTTTGTGTCTGCCTGCTTACTTCCCTGCATTGCATTTAAAGCATCATCATCAGATAAAGAAGAAAATAAGTGGTCATAATAAACACACAATTTCAAACAAAGTGACCCTTGTAAAAAAGAGGTCATGATCCAGTGGGGTAGGAAGAATTTTGAAAAGGAATATCCATACCCTGATTCACCCCCCCCCCCCCTCAGGGTATATAGTCCCCTATTGGTCCTAACAAAAAAGACTGATGAACCCCATGGAGAAGTACTGGGTTAGATAAACCCATTCACCTCTAAATCCTATATTTTCCTCTTGAGATCTTTTATCTTTATATTAGTCATCCTTTAAGGAGGAATGGATACTAGTGTAGCTCTCGGAACTAGCTCAATAAATAACTTTACCTCTATAACTATAGGTAATCCTGAAAATTCATCCAAAAAAATTTCCCTAAAACAATCAACTACTGGATTAAAATTTGACTGACATATTCCTTGATCATCTAGATATAAACTCACAATATATGTTGTCATCTTTCCCAACCCATGATGCTTTGGTATAGATCAACTCACCTAGACATATCATTCACATTTTTGAATGATCTCACCACCCTCTAGTGATATGAAAGTCACCCTATAGAGATAAAAATCAAGGAAGGAATGAAATGAGACCAACCAATATATCTTGAGAATGATTTAAAAATCAGTTTTCTCGAGGAAAAAGAGGTCCCATACGAAGTGACACCCACCAATCTCAAGGGGGGACTTCCTGTACTAACATACATCCTTCATTATAATCCCAAATGGAGTTTCAAGAATCATAACACTATTAGAAAATGGAACATTAATCCCAAATATCTCCACAATGGGGATAGATATAAAGCTATGAGAGTCCCTTGTATCAAAAGGTGCAGAAGCTAAAGTAGAGGATACTAGAATAGTACCTATAATAGTAAAAGGTCTGGGATCCTAATCAGTAAGGGTCTATTGCACTATGTATATCTATCCTGAACCATGACCATGTGATACTTCATGGCTACCCTAATCATATCCACCCTACTATCACTATAAAACTGGGGTTTGACTATCACATCCATGACCACCACCTTAGCCTGATCATCTGGCTATACTTCAACTCCCTTCCTGATGAGAATCTACTAACCCTACTCTTGAATATGGAGTCAGTACAAACCCTCTCTCACTAGCTATAGGAGAAATCATTCTACAAAAGCATTGTAGATGACCCATATTGCCTCAGGATTGGCACTCGACTAAGTCCCTCATACATTGTGTCCTCATATATCCCATCCTACCACACTAGTTGCACCTCACCTGGCTACCTGAGTATGTTCTCTAACTACTAATATCACCACGTGGAAGCTCTAAGTGATACTTCCTACTACCATTCTATATAGTACCATATCTAGATACCAAACTACCCTAGCTCACACCCCCATCCTCTCTCAGGTTACGCTCTGTGATAAGTGCCTGATTCACAATTCCATAAATGGTAGTAAACCAAAAGAAATTCACATATGAGTGGATTTCATACCTAAGACCATCCTCAAATATTCTATATTTAGATAACTCATCACCCATAAGAATAGGCACAAATCACTGAAGATCAGTAAAATGTGTCAAATAATCCATAATTGATAGTGTTTCGTACTCTAGGTGCATGAACTCTTGGTCTTTATTGGCCCTCAACATATTGGGATAGAAGTAGTCATAGAAGGTCATATGAAAATCCCTCCAGTCCATCTTCGGATGAAGATCCATCTGAGTTATGACATCCCACCATCTCTTGGCAGAATCATGCAGCATATACATAGTGATCTTTATTCTCCTCTTAGGAGGGGTCTCTAGATGATCAAAGATAGATAGCATGGACTCTATCCATGAATCCACAGAATGTGGTCTTCCATACCCTAAAAACATGGGTGGATGATGCTACTGGAACTCACGCATCAACTCTTCTATAGTTGGGGCTGGTCGTGGTGCTCCCTGAATGTTCTAGATTAACCACATAAATCCTTTACAAAACTATGCCTCAACACCTTTGTCTGGTCAACTACCGGAGTTATAGGTGGTACTAAAAGAAGATTTACCATTAACCCATGGCCCACCACCTCCATAGTGTGGTATTCACCACCCTTATAGTGTACGAATGGAGTTCGTCATAGTGGCATGCCTTTACAATTCCAAACACATACCTAATATCGTGGTCATTATCAAAGTTTATAGCTCAAAAGCACAGATTCTAAAATAGGATAGGTAAAAACCTTCTTATATAATAACACACCCCACTTCCTACTCATTTATTTAGGTCTGGGTGTCATAAAAATCATATATAAGCAATAGATACTACCTATTACCCACTACTAAGGTTAGAACTAGGTCAAGTTCTCTATTATAAACAATTTCAGTTTCCATTTCATTTTCACATGAATTCATATATTCATTGTCAATTGAATTCATACACATTTCAAATTCATATGGAAGTTCATTTTAAAAGTTTGAATGAATGGTTCACTAAACTCCAGTACATAAGGGACCATAAACCTCATGAATAAAAATGTAGTTCCCATATAATCTACACCATAAAACATTCCATGATACCAATCACAATAGCAGGTATATCTATCACAGTACCTATCACAGTAGCATTCAATAATTAATGCATCCTAAATGGCATGGCCTAATTCATGGAATTTGATTTATAACAAGTTATTATATGATGCATGATATGGAATACCCTTATCTCATCAGTTTGCAACAAAATAGAACCCACAATCATATAAATAATATCATAATTCAAGTGCATCACCCAATGGTGGAATCAAATCAATTATAATAGTCAAAATCTATAAAACATAAATTTAATTTGGGTAAATTTGGATTTCTCTTGTATGCGTGTTAGCTACACCCAAGAATATCTCATTACCAAATCCCTATTCCTTCATATCCCTTCCTATTGTCTTAAAATAGTAAATAAAACTTGAAAAGAATACTCCGATACCACTTTGTAACATCCTGGACCCAGATTCCACTCAACATTTCCCTAAGCCTATTTGGACACATGGCCTCAAGTGCATCTCCCCAAATGCTAGCAGATACCGACTAGAAACGATAGCCTAGGTGTGTCTGTGGGGAGATTATTCCCTCATCACTAGAGTGTAACACATCATAAATACAATAACATATAGATAATGGAAGAAATAAAACATACATACAATAGATACACAATAGGGATAGATAACAATATCAAAAGGAATCTCATATACAATGATGATTATACATGTCATATGTATCTAAAAAATCCAAAATAGGTATGCATGGAATCAGTACAATACATGAGTCAAAAGTACAAAATGATAAAAAAGTATCCCAGATAGAATCATGAGCCTTAGCCCAGTCCTATGCTCCCCTGCTTCTATACAGCCATTAATAAACTATAGTAGGGTTCTTTCCCTTATCTATACCTATAATCGTATAGTATGCTCAGGTACCCAAGGTGACCTGAATAGGGTGTGATAAATAATCCCAGTAGACAACCACCCAAGGTCTAGTGTCATCCCATCAGTTAGTATATAACAATCAAAGTTTGTAATCATAAATATAACATATAAAGAAATTACTAAAAGTAAACATCCTATAAAATCCACATTCTCATTTATAATCAAATTCATTTAATCATTCAATTATATTTAATAAGTATCTGAATTAACAGTCAAGCCTATTTCATTTATAATAAAGTTCATTTAATGATTCAATCTCATTTAATTAATAAGTCTTGAGAACTATCATGTAGCTCGACGTCCTCCGTGATAACCTAATAAAAGGATGCCTAAATATAACATCCATAAAGTAAAAGACAAGACTGAATCCAAGATTGTTCTTTAAATTGGTAGATGCATCAGGAAACTCATTTCATTATTTAATTCATTTAGAACCTAAGACCTTCCTTGGATTTCCTAATTTGGAATCCACGTATCCCTCTTGGTATAATATAAACCAATACCCTATAATCTTGTCCATGGTGATCCTTACAAGAACCCAGGTATTGTTCTAGGTGTGGTATAACATCACTGTCACTTGAGTCCATCCTTGGAGGTCCACTAAGGGGAGACCAAGTATCACCTATGAAATAATGATCAAATGGCCTTTGAGTCTATCCTTGGAAATCCATATGGATTCCAAGTATCACTCAGTATATAATATTCATCCCCTAAGAGTCCATCCATGGAAACCCATATAATGGGTCCAAGTTTTACTTAGGCATAAGAAGGGTTAAAACCAATTGAGTATGTCCATGGAATTCATCATTTGAATACATGTGTCACCCAAGGAATATAGTCATTGAATCAATTCAATATCATTTAATCAATATCACTTAATCAATTCTATTTAAATATTTCAAGTTTATCACCAATAAAATTTCAATTCAATATCACCTAAGAAGTTGAATCAAGGCATTGGCCAAGCTAAGAAGGCTTTCCTCTTAACTAAACACATGGGAAATTTATTATAATAAGAATCTAGTGCCTAACCAATCAATGCATGGCAAGGGTCTAGGGTCATGGGATTCATTCCCTATTCTTGATCAATTAAATTTATCGTTTCAATTACAAATAAAAACTCAATATTGAACATCCCATGTCAAGGGGAAAATGGAACACATAAAAGCTATCCAAAACATATTCCATTATAATGGACCATTTCAATACACAACACACCCAAGGGGTGGTTTCAAATCAAGTTCATCAACCTATAATCATTCATTGATGGTCCTATTTAATTACATAGGTCATGCCTAACAATTTAATTCAAGAATTAAAATCCATTTCAAGAAACACCTGAAAATTGGGCATGCAGCACAACAGCATATATAAACACTTAGAATTTAAACAAAAGGCATGAGACCTCCTACCATAGGTCTGTAGTGGATAGATTATCTAATATCATATCCTAATTCAAATGAGATCCAGAGAAAATTGAAGAATAGATAAAGAACCTAAAAATAGGGAAAATTATCTTGCACTTAAATAGAGAATCTGATACCAAGAAGAATTAATAATAGATAAAAAAATAATCAAGACCTTATCAATATGAACCCAATGAGACAAACAGTTCTTAAATTCGATATCATAAGGAAATACAACAAAAATTCCTAGAATAGTCTTCAAAGGGAGCTCCTAATAGGTGAGAGTTATGTCCGCTAGAGAAAATATAAAATAGGGTTGAGTTAATATATTTAATTAGGGATTGTTTGGTAATTTCACCAAAAATATAAGGTCGCACGATTTGGCCAAATGGTTGGCCAAACTATACACCAATCGTGCACACTTAGTTGTAGGGAAGTGGCACCCCACACAGTTTGTACGCTTGGTTTGACTAATCATGTGAAACCTATGAAAAAATCCTCTACCCAAATTTCATACATGGTTGCACGGCCATGCACCCCAAATTGAACAGTTTTCTCTAACAGTGCATCATGTAGCCTCCCTCTATCCAGCCTCGCACGGCTTAACTAACCATGCAGTCTACCACGCACGGTTTACACTAACTGTGTGCCAGGCCATTTCCACCCAAAAGTTGGGTTCCTGGCTCGAAACCATCTTCGAAATCCCTCAACACCTTCATGCCCTCAAAGTGAATTCACTTTAATCCATATTTAGATATTTAAACTGGGAATTGATATAAATTAAAGGATTCATACCTCAAGAAAGAACTAGGTTCTTAAAATCTACATTGATAATAATCACTTTATTGGATGTTTATATAAATGTCCATCATACAAGAATATAGGGGATGATAATCTGGTTCCAATGGGGTTAGAGTTAAATATTGTGATTATAATTAGAGTGGAAGAGATATTCACTATATATGATTTCATTCCAAGGTAATGATATTAGACAACAATTATTTGGTACTAGACTCTACCAATATCAACCAAAGATCCTCGGATGGTACTAAAGACACCGAATAACCATGGGTTTGTATCAACCCCATCATACTTGGACTAAGCAGCACCACCACCTATACATTCAGATCTATGGCTATAGAATGGAATTATAGTTAGATCACTTGGGTTTTATAGATGAGTTGATGTAAGATTCCAAGGTTTTAAAATGCGTGATATGGGTGAACGAGATCATTAAAGATAACTGAAAGCGGTTCACATCAAATGGGATCACAATTCTACATGGGAACCTACTCAAGTTCCCTATCCAGATAAATTCATATGGGAAGGTGGACCCACAATAGGGAAATGAGACCTTCTCTGAATCTAGGGTCAATGTGACTGGAGAACATTTGATTCAACATCCCAATATTTCAACTACTTAGTTTTAGGTTTCCTGGTGCTATCTATATGTGAATCAAATGATGTTATTTAGGGTGTTTGTATATTTTGTGTATTTATAACTAGAGGTGTGCATGATCAAGCATATCAGGTTTGATCCAGGATTATAGCGACCGCCAATGGTGGTCGCTATAGGAGGCCCGGATTTCGGCCTCCAGCGACCGCGAAGCGGTCGCTGCAGGCCTCCTGCCCGGCAACCTATAGCGACCGCTTTTGGCGGTCGATATAGTGAAATTTTTTTTTAAAAAAAAATGTCCACTGAAATAAATAAATATATATATATATATATTAAAAAAATATTCACATATATACTATTAAATACAATATTTTAAATATATATATATATAATATATTTTAAATGTTTTAATATATATAATATTAAATATATGTATAATATTGAATCATTGTGCTATAATAATTTAAAACCCCCGATTTAAGAAATGCTATCATTTCAGGTTTTTCGGAGCACGTTTGCTCCGAATTCGACCGCCGCACGCCGTTTTGGTGTTTTATGACTCTGGAAACGCGTTTCCGGCCTCCGCGGTCAAACGGCACCTCCGATTGACGTTCTTTCTCTCCGAACATTTCACAATTCATGCAACGGATGTTGTCGTGCGGTTTCGTGGCATTCGGAGGTCGTTCGGGTGGTTTTGACCCCCCAACGCGCCATTTCTGTGCGCGCCGAGCTGCTGAAAACGACGCATTCGGTCGTGCCGCGCGCACCGCACGTCTGATGAATGTGCCGCCTCCTCCTGAATCTCATTAATAATATTCCTATCATTCTTGTGCGGTTTCAGGTTTTTCGGAGCACGTTTTCTCCGAATTTGACCATCGCACGCCGTTTTAGTGTTTTATGACTCCGGAAACGCGTTTCCAGCCGCCACGGTCAAACGGCACCTCCGATTGACGTTCTGTCTATCCGAACATTTCACAATTCACGCAGCGGATGTTGTCGTGCGGTTTTGTGGCATTCGGAGGTCATTCAGGTGGTTTTGACCCCCCAACGCGCCATTTCAGCGCGCGCCGAGCTGCTGAAAACGACGCATTCGGTCGTGCCGTGCACACCACATGTCCGATGGACGTTCCTCCTCCTCTTGCATCTCAGGAATAATATTACTATCGTTCTTGTGCGGTTTCAGGTCGTTCGGAGCATGTTTGCTCCGAATTCGACCGCCGCACGCCGTTTTGGTGTTTTATGACTCCGGAAACGCGTTTCCGGCCGCCGCGGTCAAACGACACCTCCAATTGATGTGTCGTCTGTCCGACCATTTCAAAATTCACTCAACGGATGTTGTCGTACGGTTTTGTGGCATTCAGAGGTCGTTCGGGTGGTTTTGACCCCCCAACGCGCCATTTCATCGCGCGCTGAGCTGCTGAAAACGACGCATTCGGTCGTGCCGCGCGCACCGCACGTCCGATGGACGTTCTGACTCCTCCTACTTCTCAGGAACAATATTCCTATCGTTCTCGTGCGGTTTCAGGTTTTTCGGAGCACGTTTTCTCTGAATTGGACCGCCGCACGCCGTTTCGGTGTTTTATGGCTCCGGAAACACGTTTCCGGCCGCCGCGGTCAAACGGCACCTCCGATTGATGTGTCGTCTACCCATCCATTTCACAATTCACGCAATGGATGTTGTCGTGCGGTTTCATGGCATTCGGAGGTCGTTTGGGTGGTTTTGACCCCCCAACGCGCCATTTCAGCGCGCGCCGAGCTGCTGAAAACGACGCATTCGGTTGTGTCGCGCGCCACCACATGTCCGATGGATGTGTCGCCTCCTCCTACATCTTAGGAATAATATTACTATCGTTCTTGTGCGGTTTCAGGTCGTTCGGACTACGTTTGATCCGAATTCGACCGCTGCACGCCGTTTTGGTGTTTTATGACTTCGGAAATGCGTTTCCGGCCGCCGCTGTCAAACGGCACCTCGGATTGATGTGCCGTCTGCCCAACCATTTCACAATTCACGCAACGGATGTTTTCGTGCAGTTTCGTGGCATTCAGAGGTCGTTCGGGTGGTTTTGACCCCCCAACGCGCCATTTCAGCGCGCTCCGAGCTGCTGAAAACGACGCATTCGGTCGTGCCACGTGCACCGCACGTCTGATGGATGTGCCGCCTCCTCCTACATCTCAGGAATAATATTCCTATCGTTCTCGTGCGGTTTCAGGTCGTTCGGAGCACGTTTGCTCCGAATTCGTCCGCCGCACGCTGTTTTGGTGTTTTATGACTCCGGAAACGCGTTTCCGACCACCGCGGTCAAACAGCACCTCCGATTGACGTTCCTTCTACCCGACCATTTCACAATTCACACAGCGGATGTTGTCGTGCGGTTTTGTGACATTCAGAGGTCATTCGGGTGGTTTTGACCCCCCAACGCGCCATTTCAGCGCCCGACGAGCTGCTGAAAAAGACACATTCGGACATGCTGCGCGCACCGCATGTCTGATGGACGTTCCGCCTCCCCCTGCATCTCAGGAATAATATTTCTATAGTTATCGTGCGGTTTCAGGTCGTTCGGAGGACGTTTGCTCCGAATTGGACCGCCGCACGCCGTTTTGGTGTTTTATGGCGCCAGAAATGCGTTTCTGGTTGCCGCGGTCAAACGGCACCTCCGAATGATGTGATGTCTGGCCGACCATTTCAGAATTCATGCACTGGCTGTTATCGTAAAGTTTCGTGGCATTCGTACGTCGTTCGGGGGGTTTTGACCACCCAAGGCGGCATTTCAGCGCGCGCCGCGCTGCTGAAAATGACACATTCAGTCGTGTCACGCGCACCGCACGTCCGATGGACGTGCTGCCTCTTCCTGCATCTCAGGAATAATATTTCTATTGTTCTCGTGCGGTTTCAGGTCGTTCGGAGCAATTTTGCTCCAAATTGGACCGCCGCACGCCGTTTTGGTGTTTTATGGCGCCGGAAATGCGGATCCGGCCGCCACTATCAAACGGCACCTCCTAATGACGTGTCGTCTAGCCGACCATTTCACAATTCACGCACCGGCTATTGTCATACGGTTTCGTGGCATTCGGAGGTCGTTCGGGTAGTTTTGACACTCCGACGCGCAATTTCAGAGCGCGCCGCGCTGCTGAAAACGACACATTCGGTCGTGTCGCGCGCACCGTACGTCCGATGGACATGCCGCCTCCTCCTTCATCTTAGGAATAATATTTTTATCGTTCTTGTGCGGTTTCAGGTCGTTCGGAGCACATTTGCTCCGAATTGGACCGTCGCACGCCGTTTTGGTGTTTTATGGCGCCAGAAACGCGTTTCCGGCCACCGCGGTCAAACGGAACCTCCGAATGATGTGCCGTATGTCCGACCATTTCACAATTCACGCACCGGCTATTTTCGTATGGTTTCGTGGCATTCGGAGGTCGTTCAGATGGTTTTGACACTCCGACGCGCAATTTCAGCGCACGTCGCGCTGCTGAAAACGACACATTCGGTCGTGTCGCGCGCACCGCACGTTTGATGGACCTGCCTCCTCCTCCTTCATCTCAGGAATAATATTTATATCGTTCTCGTGCGGTTTCAGGTCGTTCGGAGCACGTTTGCTCCGAATTTGACCGCCGCACATCGTTTTGGTGTTTTATGGCGCCGGAAACACGTTTCTGTCCGCCGCGGTCAGACGGCACCTCCGAATGACGTGTCGTCTGTCCGAACATTTCACAATTCACGCACCGGCTGTTGTCGTACGGTTTCGTGGAATTCGGACATCGTTCGGGTGGTTTTGACCAGCCAACGCAGCATTTCAGCGCGCGTCGCGCTGCTGAAAACGACACATTCGGTCCTGCCGCGCGCACCGCACGTCCGATGGACGTGCCGCCTCCTCCTGCATCTCAGGAATAATATTTCTATCGTTCTCGTGCGGTTTCAGGTCATTTGAAGCACGTTTGCTCTGAATTGGACCGCCGCACGCCGTTTTGGTGTTTTATGGCGCCGGAAACGTGTTTCCGGACGCTGCGGTCAAACAGAACCTCCGAATGACGTGCCGTCTGGCCGACCATTTCACAATTCACGCACCGGCTGTTTTCGTACGGTTTCGTGGCATTCGAAGGTCGTTCGGGTGGTTTTGACCCCCCAACGCGTCATTTCAGCGCGCACCGTGCTGCTAAAAATGACACATTCGGTCGTGCTGCGTGCACCGCACGTCCGATGGACGTGCCGCCTCCTCCTGCATCTCAGGAATAATATTTCTATCGTTCTCATGCGGTTTTAGGTCGTTCAGAGCACGTTTTCTCCGAATTGGACCACCGCACGCCGTTTTGGTGTTTTATGGTGCCGAAAACGCGTTTCTGGCCGCCGCGGTCAAAAGGCACCTCCGAATAACGTGCCGTCTGGCCGACCATTTTAG
>CAUJRU010002274.1:0-85226 GCA_963277665.1 Viscum album
TTAAGTTAACTACACCTGAAAAGGGTACATGCACAATGGGTTTACTGAAAGGTCATTAGCATCCTTGGTCAACATGGTTCTCCTAACAGTCCCTATCTAAGGCCTTAAATTCCCCTAGAGACCTATAAGAGTCACTAATAAACAAAAATTACCCATTCTAACCTACCAAGGGTCACTGCATGTTAGAGTTGGTGTCCTGAGAACCAACAGTTTGTACTTTGATTACATGAATGTACACTTATTAAATATAGTTCATTGTTCTGTATGAATATAATATAATAATGTTCTGGAATATTTGTTTCATTAATAAAGTCATGGCATATCCCCACTATGATGAGAACCTTGAAATGCTATAACAATATTTTTAAATAAATTTCTACAGTTGGATGACATACTATGATAGGACACATAGTATATAGACCATAATGTGGGAGTGATCATAAGAAAAAGAGACTCTCTCTCATGGAGTTCGTACTTGGTAATCTCTAAGATGGGAGATTATTAGAACAGACCCACCAGTAGCAATTCTGCATGTCTTAGTGTCATCATACAGTGCTATCTATGAGCCTGGGTAATGGTCCTTATACTGGAATATTATCATTAACTCATGTCATGACTCGCGTACTTATATTTGTAACGAAAACTATCATGAAGACAGTTGGTGGGAAGTAGGGTACGTTGGGTGTGTCACGAATAACATGTTGTTAATGGATAAGTCAGGGAATGATTGGTCCCTTCCATATTTGTGGAAGTAGATATCCCAGGCCCTTTGATGGAAATAGAATTATCGCCCAAATTCCATGGCCATGGTGTAACAACGAGTTTATTTCTGGAAGTCAAATAATGACAGATCAAGCACATAGGTTTATAAAACTTCCATGAAAACTTCTTGATGAGATATTGAGACAAAGGGATTAAATTACATGGTAAGAATTTGTATGATGTGACACATCAATGCAGTGTTAACTTCTTTCTATTGTGTGTCGTGACCCATTACAAGACAGTAATCTTGGACTTTAGGCAAGCCCACCTGATGCCAACAAGAATGAGTCCTAGAGAGTCACACACTAAAAGTATCCAAGTATCTCAAGTAGAATAAATATTATTCTTGTACATGGTTTAATAATTATTCAAGGAAGCCTAAATCATTTTAATGATGGAGGAAGAATAAAATTAAATCAAGATATACACGCTGTGTATTAATGATTACACGCCATGTAGTTTTCATTTTGGAAAGGAAATGAAAACCAAGTACCTGATGTGTATTAATAATTACACGCCGTGTAGTTTTATGAAAAACAAGTAAATGTCATGTATTAATGATTACATGCCGTGTAGTTTTCCCTGTCGGGATTTTGAGGAGATAATATTGTTTTATTAAATGATATTTATTATAATCAGTGTGGGCGCATGTCAAAGAATTAATGATTCTACATGGGGGTTTTCAATAAGAGTTAATGAAATAAATAAAATGCGTAACGTGTTTATTTATTATCATAACTCTATAAACTCAAAACTGATTATAAATATCCCCATAACCCCAACACTTTCCCAAAGAATCATTGTACACAACAATTCTGGAGAATTCTCTCAAGACAGAAAGAACTATGTCCTCCAAGAATGCTCTCAATACCGAGAGAGATCCACCTCCATCGGATCAAGGCGATCTAAGGTAGACAATTCCAGAAAAGGCTTCTCCATGCTAGCACCCAGAGATTCCTTTGGAGACATCTAGAGATATGTGGTGCATGTGTTGATCATCGCTAGAGGAATTATACACTTGGATTCTGTGACACAATGACGAATCACATCAGAACATGATCAGAAATGTCAATAAAGAAATAATTTCATAAAATGTACTTCTTTATAATTAATTAAATTAATTATAATCAACCTATGATGATATTCCTTTATGGTTCTGGGACTTTTCTTCTTCTTTGTCTATTTATATTATTTGATCTGTGGAATCTAGCGTTTATCGTCATATTGGTCATGGATTGATCATTTCTAATGACAAAAATCCAAGTGAGAACATCCACCCACGAGCTTCCACTGTGCCCAGAACCTTCAAATGGTATCATAGGAAGGATACAATGTTGATTATAATTATTTAATTTTGTTTGATAATTTATGCATTTATATTTGATTCAATTCAAGATAAATCATTCTATAAATCTGAATGAACGAGATATGTTCTTCCTCTTTCGTTTCTCGATTCACATCATTGAAATGACCTATTAATATTAATTTTGATTAAAATAAAAATGAGAAACTCATTCGGAGGAGCCGCTCTTTCTGTCTGTACAAGACAATAATACACGGCGTGTAGTGAAAACTACAAGCCATGTACTTAGGTTCAAATAACTTGTACTGGTCCTCCAAACCATGTCGTGTGAATTGAGAATACCTAATTATTTATTACACCATGTTGACCAGAACTGAACAGTGCATGGAAACCGGATTACAAGGTGTGTATGTTGAATCAACATGTCGTGTAGTCTGATCCGGACCAGGAGAAACTGTGTACAAGGAGAAGCCATGTACCACGTACATGGGATCACCAGGCCGGTAACCACGTAACAAGGAAGTACATGTCGTGTTACATTAATCTACACACCGTGTACTCCAAAATTTCCAAAGTACAGAAAACATGCCAAATCCCCTGGTGTGTACTTTGGATAAAGGGTGAAAACAAATACACTCCGTGTAATATAGCCTACATGTCGTGTACTTTCTATAAATGGAATTTCACTAGGTTTCCTCCAAAGTACAAAGACCCGTACAAGGAATATGGATGAGAAGAATCTCAAGGAAATTCAGAATGGAATTTAAGATAAAGAACTGATTAATTATAAGATCATAATTAATTGAATTCAAGCACGGATTATCTTAAATAAGAGAATGATTAAAAGAATTTGAATACTAAATATGTGTAAATGCCATTTCTTACTATGGATTATCATGAGCTAGACCAAAGATCCTTTGTATGTGTATGGTTTCATTTAAATTTAAATTTATTTAAATTTTTTGGCCTGCGAGCCTTCTTCCAATAAAATATATGGCATGTATTCCCATTGTTTCTTTAATATAAACCGCATGTAATAGAGGATATCCCAAGCCAGAGGAGATTGTTCAAAACCCGAAGCTGAGGCGAAACCAACCCAAGAAGATACAAATGTGGACAGGTGGGAGATAAAAAACACAAACCATCATTTCAAGGTGTTTTTTCCCAAGGTCAGGGTTAACTTATCAAAATATCTAGATAAGATAACCAATATAAACTCATGATCATGCCATATTATTTTATTTATATCTGATTTCATGGTTTATTTATTATGTATGTGTTGTCACGATCACATATTTAATAAGAATAATCAAGCATGCAAATATGGAATAAAATAAAAATCGTACTATGCATAAACATTATCAGAACATGGTTAATCACTTAAGCAAGCATCACTTAATATTAACAAGCATGTGATAATGAAAAACTATGCATAAAAGATTAAAATCCCTAAAAAATCATATTAAGTCAGACCAAGCCTTCTGTTACATGATTAAGGGAAAGACTCAATAAAACTATGTGTTTGACCCACCCTTGTTGGGACACTAACTTTTATAAAGGAAGCTCTTATGAATGTTTCGGGTTGACTTAAACATTTTACATCAAGGGGAGTAGCCCTTGATATACCCATTGTAAAATGGAGGCAAGTGTTGAGGAAATCCATGTCAGGATTTCAGGATTGGGGAGTCCACTCAACAGATCAAGGAACTGTAAGCTCACAGTTGGTAAAGACTTGCCTACCTAAATACCTTCAAATAGCTTGAACAACCCTTTTTGGGGTTATGCAAAGGGGAATATAGATCCTTACCACTAGAATTTCATGGAAACTGGAAATTTCGAATTCAATGGTGAGGGACATTGGGACTTGATAAAATAGTGGGAGAATTAATAAATTCATTTATTATATTTTATAAAACATAATCAAAAGGTACTGGTAAATCTGCTCTTTTAATTTGTAGAATCAATATGAAAAACTCATTAACCACGTTTTCTCTGTGATCAATTTAGGATAAAGACAATATCCTCACCAATAGTAACATTCTGGAATGGTTTAGGTGCCTTCGGGTTATCCTACTCCATGAACGAAAGTTTTATGTGCTGGAGTCCTCACTTCCTGATTCGCCTTCCCAAGGGGAGAGTGATGAAGATTTCTTGGTCTATGATAAACATTTTAGTGATGCACTTGACGTTCAATGTTTGATGTTGTCATCAATGTCTAGTGAGCTCATGAAGTCTCATGAAGACACAGATTCCTATAGCATGCTCGAGATTCTTAATGGTCTATACCAAGAGAGAGCAAGACAGGAAAGGTTTGAGATCTCCAAGGCTCTATTTGAGAGCTAGCATGGAGAGGGTTCCCCAGCTAGGCCGCATGTAGTCAAGCTCAATTGCTACATTGACTGCTTGGTGGTTCTAGGGTTTAAACTCCCTGAAGAACAGGGTACCGATCTCATTCTTTCATCACTCCACCAAATCTTCCCTAACTTTGTTTTAAATTTCAACATGAACAACATTGAGAAGTCTATATCTGATCTTCTTATCTTCATTTTCCATGTGGGAAATGATATGAAGCATGAAAATCCTTTTGTCCTTATATTGAATAAAAGGAAAGGGAAGGTGAAGAACTTTAAGCCCAAAGATTCTTCAAGGCCTTCCATGAAAAGGAAGATCAAAGGGGAGGCAAGAGAACAGGAGGTTGTTTGTTTCACATGTGGAAAGAAGGGCCACTGGAATAAAAACTACACCCAACCGAGGAATCAAGGGGAAGCTTCAGGTGCGTTTATTATCGAATGCAATATATCTGTTTCTACCAATTGGGTATTACATACTGCTTGTGGTGCTCACATCTATATCCAAATATAGGAACCATTTAGATTTAGGAAGATTGATCGAGGGGAGGTAGATCTATGAGAAGCCAATGGAGCCAGACTTGCTGTTGTAGCTGTCGGGGACTACCACCTAACATTTCCCATTGGAATGATCTTGGTGTTAAAGGGTTGTTATTATGTTCCTTCTATTACTAAAAACATTATTTCAGTATCCATATTTGATACTGATGGATTCATCCTCATGTTTGGAAATGAATGTTTCTACTTTTATAAAGATATCATTTTTTTGGTAGGGCACAAGTATATAACGGCCTTTATGTGTTATAATACACAAACCAATTAATGGAAATCGATGAAAAAGTTAATTCACATTACTCATACCACACCCAACTTTGGAATCACTGGTTAGGTCATGTCAATGAGAAATGTTTGACAAAATTACATCAAGATGGGTATTTAGATTCTTTCGAACTAAAACCACTTGGGGTATGTCATGCATGACTACAAGGAAAAATGGCCAAAGTCCCATTTAGTGGGATAGGTGAAAGGGCTAAAGAGATTCTGGAATTAGTTCACACAAATGTGTGTGGACCATTTCTAGTTAAAGAAATGGGTGGGTTCTTGTACTTCATAACATTTACTGATGATTTTAGTAGATATGGATATATTTACATAATTAGGTATAAGTCAGATTATTTTGATCGGTTCAAAGAATACAAGAATGAAGTTGAGAACCATCTTGGTAAGAAGATTAAGAAACTCCACTCAGACAGAGGAGGAGAATATCTCAATCGGTACTTCATTGATTTCTTACGAGAGTTTGGGATTCTATCTCAACTCACCCCTCCTTACATGCCTCAGTGTAATGGTGTAAGTGAAAGGAGTAACTACACCCTGTTGAACATGGTGAGATCAATGATGAGTCATGCGAGTCTTTCATTATCCTTTTGGAGATATGCATTACAAAAAGAAGAACACATACTAAACCAAGTACAACTAAATCGATAAATGGTATTCTATATGAGTTATGGAGTGGATGTAAAGCCATGTTATCAAATTTACTTGTGTGGGGTAGCAAAGCATTTGTTAAGGCCTCTTTAGGTACCAATATTACACCCTGACGCACAAAGTGTATCTTTATAGTATATCCCAAGGAAACAAGGGGATATTATCTATACAACCCCTCAGATAAAAAGGTTATAGTGTCAGGACGTGCCATATTCCTTATGAGGGAGCACATCTCTAAAAGAGATAGTGGGAGCGAGATAGACTTCGATGAAGTCGAGGCTCAAGATACACAAGAGTTGGTACAAGAACAGATTCCACAAAGACCCATGGAAGAACAATCTATTCCAGAGACACAAGAACTGTGTAGGAGCACGAGATAGGTGAGAGAACTTGAACGATATGGTTTTCTTGTCACTGAGGATGGTGACTCATTATTAGTTGAAAATGATGATCCTCTTACCTACAAGAAAGCAGTTAAAGGCACAGACGTTTCCAAGTGGCAAGAAGCCATGAATTCTGAAATGGATTCCATGTACCAAAAACAAGTTTGGATTTTGGTATATCCTCCAGTTGATGTAAAGCCTATTGGTAATAAATGGGTATTCAAAAATAAACTGCACATGGAGGAATTAGTCAACACCTATAAGGCCCGACTGGTTGCAAAAGGTTTTAGACGGAGTTAAGGAATTGACTATGATGAAACATTTTCACCCATTGTGATGCTGAAATCCATCAGAATACTATTTCCAATTTCCACTTACCATGACTATGAAATTTGGAAAATGTATTTCAAAATAGCATTACTTAACAAGAACCTCTAGGAAGATGTCTACATGACACAACCTGAAGGGTTTGAGACTCTAAAGGATGCCAACAAGGTATGAAAGTTTCATAAATCCATTTATGGATTAAAGAAAGCATCAAGGACATGGAAAATTTGTTTTGATGAAGCCATAATGGAATTTGGCTTTGTTAAGAACGAATGTGAGCCTTGTGTCTACAAAAGGTTTAGTGGAAGTGCAATCGTTTTCCTAATAGTATATGTTGATGACATATTACTAATTGAAAATGAAGTACCTGTCTTACAATCAGTTAAGCCATGGTTGGATAAATTATTCTCTATCAAAGACTAGGGGGAGGTAGCATATATTCTTGGGATCAAGATCCATCATGATAGATCCAAGAGAATGTTGGGCCTGAGTCAAAGTACATACATTGACAAGATACTGAAGATATTTAGTATGGAATAATACAAGAGGGGATTGTTTCCAGTGTCACATGGCATTCATCCTTCCAAGAAAATGTGTCCTCAGACACATGAGGAAAGAAATAAAATGGCAATGATCCCTTACACATCAACGATTAGGTCAGTCATGTATGCTATGATATGTACAAGGCTAGATGTTTCTTATGCATTAAGTGTGGTTGGACGATATCAAGATGATCCCGGAGACTACCATTGGATGGAAATCAAGATTATCCTTGAGTATCTAAGGCGTACTAAGGATATGTTCCTGGTTTATGGAGGAGATGAGGAACTAGTCATCAGAGGACATATAGATTCTAGTTTCTAGACAGATCAAGATGACATGAAGTCACAGACTGGATACATCTTCATTTTGAAAGGAGGTGCAGTGAGCTGGAAGTGCTCAAATCAAGGTGTGGTGGTTGATTCTATAGCAGAGTCTAAGTATATCGCCACTTCTGAGGCATCTAAAGAAGCAGTATGGATGAAAATTTTGATTCATGAGATGGATGTAGTACCTAGAAGTAAATATCATATCACATTCTATTGTAATAATACGGCAGTGGTGGCACTTGAAAAAGAGCCAATGTCACATCAGCGGACAAAGCACATACTTCGGAAGTATCATATCTTGAGGGATTTTTTTCAGAGAGGTGAAGTTGCAGTGAGCAGTATTTCTATGTAAGACAACGTGGATGACCCCTTGACTAAAGCCTTGACTCAGCAGAAACATGATCATAATGTGAGCTCTAGCAGACTAAAAGTCATAGGCAGTTGGCTCTATTCCAAGTGGGAGTTTGTTAGAGTTGGTGTCATGAGAACCAACTGTTTGTACTTTGATTACGTGAATGTACAATTATTATATATAGTTCATTATTCTGCATGACTATAATATAATAATGTCCTGGAATATTTGTTCCATTAATAAATTCATGGAAGATCCCTGCTATAATGAGAAACTTGAAATTCCATAACAATATTCTTAAATAAATTTCTACAGTTGGATGACATACTATGATAGGACACATAGTATACAGACCATCATGTACGAGTACTCATAAGAAGATGATACTCTCTCTCATGGAGTTCACACTTGGTAATCTCTAAGATGGGAGATTATGAGAACAGACCCACCAGTAACAAATCTTCATGTCTTGGTGTCATCTGACATTGTTATCTATGAGCGTGTGTAATGGTCCTTAGACTGGAATATTATCATTAACTCATGTCATGACTCGCGCACTTAGATTTGCTGATGAAAACTGTCATGAAGACAGTTGGCGGGATATATGGTACGTTGGATGCGTCATGAATGACATGTCGTTAATGGATAAGTTGAGGAATGATTTGTCCCTACTATATTTTTGGAAGTAGATATCTCTGGCCCTTTGATTAAAATATAACTATCGCCCAAATTCCAAGGCCATGGTGTAACGACAAGTTTATTTCTGGAATTTAAAGAATGACAGATCAAGCACATATGTTTATGACACTGCCATGAAACCTTCTTGATGAGATATTGAGACAAAGGGATTAAATTATACGGAAAGGATTGGTATGAGGTGACACATCAATGTAGTGTTAACTTCTTTCTCATGGGTGCCTTGGCCCGTTTCTTGATAGTAATATTGGACTTTAGGCAAGCCTGCCTAATTCCAATGAGAAAGAGGCCTAGAGGGTCACACACTAAGTAATCCAAGTATCTCAAGTAGAATAAAGATTATTTACGTACGTGGTTTAATAATTATTCAATGAATCCTAAATATTTTTAATGATGGTGGAAGAATAAAATGAAAACAAGATATACATGTCGTGTATTAATGATTACACGCCGTGTAGTTTTCATTTTGGAAAAAAAATTAAAAACAAGTACACATTGTGTATTAATAATTACACGTCATGTAGTTTTATGAAAAACAAGTACACGCCGTTTATTAATGATTACATTTGATTTAGTTTTTCTAGTCAGGATTTTGAGAAGATAATATTGTTTTATTAAATGATATTTATTATAATCAACGTGGGCGCATGTCAAGGAATTAATGATTCGACATGGGAGTTATCAATAAGTGTTAATGAAATAAATAAAATGAGTAACGCGTTTATTTATTGTCATAACTCTATAACCTCAAAATTGATATAAATATCCTCACAACCACTAATACTTTTCCAAAGAATCGTTGTGCACAACCATTCTAGAGAATTCTCTCAAGACCGAAAGAACTCCGTCCTCTAAGAATGCTCTCAAGACTGAGAGAGATCCACCTCCATCGGATCAAGGCGATCTAAGGAGGAAAACACAAGAAAATGCTTCTCCACGCTAGCACCCAGAGATTCCTTTGGCAATGTCCATAGATACGTGGTGCATGCATAGATAACCGCTAGAGGAAGTCTACACTTGGATTCTACAACGCAACGGCAAATCACATTGGAATGTGATCAGAAATATCAACGAAGAAAGAATGTCGTAAAAGGTTCTTCTTTTAAATTAATTAAATTAATTATAATCAACATGTGACGATATTACTTTATGGTTTTGGGACTTTTCTTCTTCTTTGTCTATTTATGTGATTCGATCTGAGGATTCTGGTGTTTATCGTCGTATTGATCCTGGATTGATCATTGCTAATGACAAAAATCCAAGTGGGCACATCCACCCATGAGCTTCCGCTGTGCTTGGAACCTTGAAATGGTATCAGAGAGAGGCTACAATGTTGATTATAGTTTTTTAATTTTCGTTGATAATTTACGCATTTATATTTGATTCAATTCAAGATAAATCATTCCATAAATCTGAATGAATGTGGTCTATTCTTCCTCCTTCATTTCTCGATTCACATCATAGAAACGACCTTTTAATTTTAATTTTGATTAAAATAAAATGGAGGAACTCATCCGGATGAGCCACTCTTTCTGTCTTTACAACACAAGAATACATGGTGTATAGTGAAAACTACACACCATGTACTTAGGTTCAAAGAACCGGTACTGTTCTACCAAACCGTGCCATGTGAATTGAGTATACCTAATTATTTATTACACCATGTTGACCAGAACTGAACAGTGCATGGAAACTGAAATACACGGAGTGTATGTTGAATCAACATGTCGTGTAGTCCGATCCGGCCCAGGAGAAACCATGTACAAGGAGAAGCCATGTACCACGTACATGGGATCACCAGGCTGGTAACCGCGTAACAAGGAAGTACATGTCATGTTAGATTAATCTACACGTCGTGTACTCCAAAATTTCCAAAGTATAGAAAACAGGCCAAATCCCCCGGCGTTTACTTTGGATAAAGGGTGAAAACAAATACACGCCGTGTAATATAGCCTACACACCATGTACTTTCTAGAAATGGAATTTTACCAGGTTTTCTCCAAAGTACAAAGACCCATACAAGGAATATGGATGAGAATAATATCAAATAAATTCAGAAAGGAATTTAAGATAAATAATTGATTAATTATAAAATCATAATTAATTGAATTCAAGCACGACTTATCTTAAATAAGAGAACGATTAAAAGAATTTTAATACTAAATATGTGTTAATGTCATTTTATTCTATGGATGATCATGAGCTAGACCAAAGACCCTTTATATGTGTATGGTTTCATTTAAATTTAAATTTATTTAAATTTATTGGCCTGTGAGCCTTCTTCCAATAAAATGTAGGGCTTGTATTCCCATGGTTTCTTTAATGTAAACCCCATGTAATGGAGGATCTCCCAAGCTAGAGGAGATGGTTCAAAACCCGAAGATGAGGTGAAACCAACCCAAGAAGATAAAAAGGTGTACAGGTGGGAGCTACAAAACACGAACCATCATTTCAAGGTGCTCTTTCCCTATGTCAGGGTTAGATTCTCAAAACCAATAGATAGGATAACCAATATAAACTCATGTTCATGCCATCTTATTTTATTTCTATATGATTTCATGGTTTATTTATTATTTATGTGTTGTCGCGATCACATAGTTATTAAGAATAAACAAGCATGCAAAGAGGGAATAAAATAAAAACCAGACTATGCGTAAACATTATCAGAACATGGTTAATCACTTAAGCAAGCATCACATAATATTTACAAGCATTTGATAATGAAAAACTATGCATAAAGGATTAATATCCCAAAAATACCATATTAAGTCAGACCAAGCCTTCTATTACTTGATTAAGGGCAAGACTCAATAAAATAATGTGTTTGTCCAACCCTTGTTGGGGCACTAACTTTTATAAAGGAAGCTCTTATGAAAGTTTCGGGTTAACTTAAACATTTTACATCAAGAGGAGTATCCCTTGATATACTTGTTGTAAAATGGATGAAAGTGTTGAAAAAATCCATGTTAGGATTTTAGGATTGGGGAGTCCACTCAACAGATCAAGGAACTGTAAGCTCACTGTTAATAAAGACTTTCCTACCTAAATACCTTCAAATAGCTTGACCAACCATTTTTGGGGTTATACGAAGGGGAATATGGATCCTTAACACTAGAATTTCATGGAAACCGGAAATTTCAAGTTCAGTGGTGAGGGCCATTGTGACTTGATAAAATAGTGGGAGAATTAATAAAATCATTTATTATTTTTCATAAAACGTAATCAAAAGGTACTAGTAAATCTGCTCTCTTAATTTGTAGAATCAATATAACAAATTCGTTAACCACATTTTCTCTGCGATAAATTCTGGATAAAGATAATATTCTCACTAATAGTAACTTTTAGAAATGGTTTAGGAACCTTTGGGTTATCCTATGCCAGAATGAATGTTTTATGTGATTGAGTCCTCACTTCCTGATTCGCCTACCCAAGGGGCGAGTGATGAATATTTCCTGGTCTATGTTCAAAATTTGAGTGATGCACTCAACGTTCAATGTTTTATATTGTCATCAATGTCTAGTGAGCTCATGAAGTCTCATGAAGACACGAATACCTATATCATGATCGAGCACCTTCGTGGTCTATACCAGGAGAGAGCAAGACAAGAAAGGTTTGAGATCTTCAAGGCTCTTTTTCAGAGCAAGCTTGGAGAGGGTGCCCCAGCTGGGCCTCATGTATTCAATCTCATTGGATAAATTGAGTATTTTGTGGTTCTAGGGTTTAAACTCCCTCAAAAAATCGGTACCGATCTCATTGTTTCATCACTCCCTTAGAGCTTCTCTAACTTTGTTTTAAATTTCAACATGAACAACATTGAGAAGTCGCTATCTGATCTTCTTATCTTCATTTTCCAAGTGGACAATGATATAAACTGTGAAAATCCTTTTGTCCTTATGGTGAATAAAAGTAAAGGGAAGACGAAGAGATTTATGGCCAAAGATTCTTCAAGGCCTTCCATGAAAAGGAAGATCAAAGGGGAATCAAGAGAATAGGAGACTGTTTGTTTCGCATGTGGCAAGAAGGGCCACTGGAAGAAAAACTACACCCAACCAAGGAATCAAGGGGAAGCCTCAAGTGTGTTTGTTATCGAATGCAATCTATCTGTTTCTACCAATTGGGTATTAGATATTTCTTTTGGTGATCACTTCTATATCCAAATATAGGAACCAAGTTGATTCAGAAAGATTGATCAAGGGGAGGTAGATCTACGAGCAGCCAACGGATCCAGACTTGTTGTTATAGCTAACGGGGACTACCACCTCACATTCCCAACTGGAATGGTCTTGGTGTTAAAGGGTTGTTATTACATCCCTTCTGTTACTAAAAACATTATTTCATTATCCATATTAGATACTGATGGATTCATCTTAAAGTTTGGAAATGAATGTTTCTACTTTTATAAAGATAAAATTTGTTTTGGTAGGGCACATGTATATAAAGCCTTTATGTGTTAGACTACTGTTTCGGGTAGGTCTCGAAATGCCCAATGGTTCTATATCTAACGACACATGGACCTACTTTCCAAAGGAAGGCATTCGATGGGAAATTTGGCCAGCTACACTTAAGAACTCACATTGGTTGAGGGGATGGGAAGTTGGGCTCATCGCACCCTTTTGGGGGGAATTATTACCTGTTATGGGACTCTCTTATAGATTTAAGATGTATTCATATGTTCTCAAATCTTTGGTTTATACCCAAGCATAGTATCCACGGATTACTCCAGGTTGGAAATGGTCAGCTGGACGTAGGGGTTAGGAATCATTTAGGCTGGAGGTTTATCATCCCTCATTGGATTAATGACTCTAAAGAATTTGAACTCATTGAGACGGTGCTAGGAGTGGCTCGGTGAACTGATGTGAAGATAGTCGGATCGATCGATTGTTGGGCTTGAAACTCAGGGAGGCTTCCTACGTACCATGCCTAGGAGACAAGGATTAAAGTCCACGTAGTTCTAATCGGGGTGTCGGAGAACCGATGTGAAGGTGGACTCGGGGGGTCCGATGGTGATCGGGCTTAAACCTCGGGGAGGCTCCATACGTACCATGCCTTAACATGGATCAAATTCCTCATAGTTTTCATAGGCTTGGGGCTTAAACTCTGAGGAGGCCTAAGGTGTGGATTGGGGATTACACTCTAAGGAGGCCCATAAGAGGATGTCATGGTCGATTCTTACTCTAATCCCACCTGAGTCATGCTCGGTGTGAGAAACAAGAGGCAACAGGGACCAGAAGATCACGTCGCAAATGGTGTGTCCGTGAGAAGTGGAGTGGGGCTTATGCATAGGGAGGCCCATAAGGTCGGGGCTTACTCTGAGATGGATTCCCATGGTGACAAAGCACAAATGGAGAAGGAAAGAGGTTCTCCTATTCCCATCACCTCCCATATTCCCAGGGGAAGTACCAAAGTGCATGGGGGCATCCTTCTGATGGGTATTTTACTACCCCCCCGAAGAAGGGAGAAGTACCCCAACCCCAATAATTGGAGGGTCATAAAGGGGGATCCTGAGCTTAGACTTTACATTACTGTGGGAATGTAAACCCAGAAATGCTTTGGGAATATGCTCAAGGGTCGGAGCAACCCCTTCACCCCTGCTTACCGTGGGTATGTGAACTCAAAACGGCGCGCTGATACACCTAAGGGTTACATCACACGGGTATGGGGGATCTGGTGGAGGCCTCAGCTCGGGGCTGATGAGTAGGACAGTGAGGGAGTCATGGAGGATCAGGCCGTATCGGAAGGATTTTATCTTGCTCAGGGAACAGGAACTCTGAAGGATTCGGCGGGACACACTGGGGTATGGGTGGTGGCGCCCTTCATGTAGGAAGGTGCTACATGGCTGGAGAGGTCGTCCTTGAACCAGGGTAGTTCGTGGACTGATGGGCATCCCGCAAACCAAGTTGGTTCATGGAACAGTGAGTATCCTGCGAACTAGGGTGGTTCGCGGCCTCAGGTTCGATCTGCGAACCAAGGTGGTCCGCGGACTGATGGGAATCTCGTGAACCAAGGTGGTTCGCAGCTTCGGGTTCGATCCGTGAACCAAGGTGGTCCTCGGACTGATGGGCATCCCATGAACCAAGGTGGTTCGTGGCTTTGGGTTCAATCTGTGAACTACGGTGGTTCGTGGAGGGTTCCATGCGAGCAGCAGCGGCCAAGGGCGGCACCAGTCAGGGGTTCATCAGTCGGGGCTTCACCCACGTAGGAGGGTTCTATGCGGTGCGGCGGATCGGAAAAGAGGAATAAACTCCCTGGTTCGTGGGGAGTGCATCGGTGGAGGGACCATGGTTCACGGTTTTCTCTTCTTATTTATTTTAGGTTAACAATTCACCAAGTTATTATGCGTTTTGGCTCTTTATTAGTTCGTTCCCGGGTTCATACCTTCTCTGGTTTGCAAACTGGAACTTCCGAAATCCTAAGCCTTCCTTCAAAATCCATCCACTCGAATTTGATTGATCTCCTCTCCCTCTCCTCTCTTTTTCTCTTCCCCTCGATCTCCTTTTATAGAGAGGGGAAAATGATGTATCTATGGTCATGCGACACCTTTTGCAGAGGTCCATAACCGAAAACCCGATTCACGGATGACTCGGTCAATTCGCAACTCATGGGGGACATTGAGCGCATCTCCTCTGTGAACAAAATGATCTCCCCCACGAACCAAACGAGCTCAGATAGTGCTTCGCGGCCGTAGAGGGTTCCGCCTCCATTCCGCGAACGATAGCGGATGCGTCTTGGGCCAGTCGATGCGGTCCGAGGTTGGGGCGGTTCGTGATGGTGGACCAGCTTGGCACCTGTTCTGCTTCGCGCCCATGGAGGATCTCTGCCTCCATCTCACGAACGAGGCTGGTCTGCAGAGGGGAACGGTTCGTTGAACCGGCCGCATAACACTCAGGAAAGTTCGCAGACCGGTTGGTCCTTTGCCAATTTTGAGTATTGGCCTCCTTCCTTTTCCCAATTCATTGGAATGAATTGGGTAAAAATCCTCTCTCGAATGATGGGAATTATTATCTTCATTTGCAGATTTTTCAGGACCCTACAGATGCCCCCCATCGGAATGGGGTCCGATCAGAACAAAGAGGAGTCTATTCTGATATAGAGTAGTCCTGAAACTTTGATGGTTTGCGGTAGGGGAGTGGACCCGGTGGGGGACCACGCCTATAAATACGGGGGGCCCTTCATTTGTCCTTTACCAGAATCTTCGTTAAACCAGAGCTTTTGTGTTTTTTCTACTCGTGCTCGTTCCTTCGCGAGACGCTTCATCCGCAAACCAGCTACCACTTCTGCGAACCGTTCCTCCTTTGCGGTCACCTTCACCCGTGGACCAATCTCCCAACCACAAACCAGTACTTTTAATTAATTAAAAAGTAAGTCACGATGGGCCATGGAGGAACTCACTTCGCGGTTTTAAATGGTCTGCAGACCAGAGTGATCCTAACATTGAAAAAAAACTTTAAGTCTGAAGTTAAACGCTTAAAGCTTGGAGCTGAGGTTCCGCGAGGTAGCCTAGTTCGCGGTTTTCTGGACAATGCTCTGTGGTCCAGGGTACCGCGGATGCGTTCCACATAAGGTTGGTTTGCGGGATGTTGTAATCACGAACCAACCTATGAGGCCACCTTACGGATTTAATTATGAGTCTTGGATGGAATCCTTTGAAAATAATTAGTATTTTATGCAAGTTTTATTATTTTGGACAAACTATTTTCATGATTTCCATGGCACAGGGAGAAGATAAATATGGTTCCTCCTCATCCTGTGACTAGGCCCACTGCAGGGCCTCTCCCAAATTGGTTCAGGGAGACTTCTATCCATGATTCGCAGAGTGGAAAACATCAAAGAGGACCCTAGTCAATCCATCATTCCTGACGATGGTGTCTTGAAAGACTTACTCTCTCCTGATCTCCTAGGTTATCCACTATCAAATCAGCTTCTGCTTTATAACTTCGGTCTTCAGGATGACGTCCCTATCCCCATACTTTCTCGGGTCTTCCGTCTCCTTTCTTGGAAGTGCTACCAAAGTGCGTTCAGGCCAGCGTTACCCTATTGGGGGAGA
The DNA here is from genome assembly GCA_963277665.1 of Viscum album. NCBI lineage: Eukaryota > Viridiplantae > Streptophyta > Magnoliopsida > Santalales > Viscaceae > Viscum > Viscum album. Next base: position 16,573 of record CAUJRU010002274.1, read on the forward strand.
TGATCTCTGATCCTGATCTGAAAGATACCTTCATTTTGAGAGGCTTTGTCTGGAACCAAAGTGATCAGTACACACAAGACTTCTCTCAAGAAGCTGCCATCAAGAATTACCCTTTTATTATCAATCTTGATCAAATGGATCGTGACACAGGGTGGATTCCTAGGTGGGATCTTTGGTCTGGCGGGCTCTTCTCAAATGACTGGGCTTGGGCCTTCGGGGTCCATCAACATTGCCAGGAATGTCTCGAGTTGCTAGAAGCAGTCAATTTGTACTCCATAGTATGGGCCTCCCAATTTGTTGTTTACCCACCATCCTTGATCCTACCTGACCTACTCAGTCACTGGTGTTCAAGCACTAATACTTTCCACCTTTCCCATGGTGAAGTTGTCATTAGTCTGTGGGACATCTATAAATTGGGAGGGCTCCCGGTTATCGGTGAGATGTATGATGAGTTCCTTCCCACTCTTAGTGCGTGGGATGACGTCGAACAAGTGCCTTCATTGGCGAAGGATCCGCTGGTTATGGTGGAGAAATCACTGGGCCAGGCCTTGTGTTCCCTCTCTCTTATTCCCTATAGCACCTGGATAGGGTTATTTCTAAACATCATTGATCCTGTGTCAAAGATCAGGCACCCCAGTACTCATCCTTCTCAACAGTCACAAACCACCCTAGGTTCCTGCTGCATGGTTCTGGAGGCGGGCGACTACCTTTAATGGGGTTACGAGGTGTGCCCCGGTGTGCCGTCTATGCTCCAGCTGGCAGGTTTGTTTGCTATATTTCTGAGTGGGTGGTTGTTCCCTTCTCGGTATATCAACCCGGGCATCAAAGCTTGTACCTTTATGATGGAAGTCGAGTTGGAAGAGGGTTGCCCGGTGAACATAGCCATGCCCACTTTGGCTCGTATTTACGAACTGTTGAGTCACATGAAAGTGGGCAGCTTACCCTACTGTCTGAGTGGGGAATTTCAGTTTTTATATGGCTATATAGTGAATCACTGCCACTGTTATGAGTATTGTCATAACATGTCATCTCGCATCCTACTTTTCGGCCTGCCCTGGTTGATATAGTTGGGATTCCTCTAAATCCCCTCAGTTCTGACGAAGTCATTGAGCTTCTGAGTTATTTCTCCCAGTTTTCCTTCAATCCCCACCCCACCCCTTCTGGCGTCGTGGTTGAAAACCGTAGGGGGAGCCTTGAAGAATTCTATTACATTATTTCACTGCGGGACGGGTTCTTGTCTGCATGGATTGATGGTGTTTCTCTGTGCAAGTTGTATGCCCCACATTGTTTTTCCCGCCATTTTGGGTGTATTCAACTCCAAGTTTCCCTTCCTCATCCTCAGGCTCGAGTACTGCACCCAACCACTCTCCATCAATGGTGGTTGATGCTGACGCGGGAGGGATCTGATACAAGCATTCTCTTGCCTAGTATGGGAGCATTTTCCAGCCTATCCTTGGAGTATGCAAGGATGTGGGTAAAACATTACCCCAATGGGATCCTGGGGAAGGCTATCTGGAAGGTTCCCAAGTCAAGAGTCATTCTAGCTGCTATGCCTACCACACCTTCCTCATCGGCTCTGAGGGAGGACCGACTGATGGCTCGTTAGTCAAAGCGACTCAGGAGATTTTCTCCTCCCATCCCTTATGCGGCCGAAGTTCTAATGGACCCAATATTCTTGGATTTGGATGAGGATTACCCTATGGATTTGGGTCTCATCGAGACAATTCTTGAAGTTTTGCCGACCGATACTGGTCTTAACAACTTGACTCTCAATCCCAAACCAGGGTTAGAAGCTTCAGGTCTTCCAGCTTTGGAACCACCGTCTAGCATGCACTTTCCTGCATTTGTCGCAATGCCAGACTTCGTTCTCATGTCATCTAGTGAGGATACCAAATATACTCATGTCATGGAAGATCATCGAGCAGTGCACAGGTGGTCCAGGCCCCGTATTCACGAGATTGTCACCGAAACTCCCCTGGATGAAATGGAAACTAAAATTGAAGCACTCTGACAACTCTTCCTGGGTTTGGGGTTAGGTGGCTTTGACTATCGGTAGTTTCATTTTCTTGCCTTCCAGGTTGTCATTGCCCGTGAGGAAGTTGCTACTAGTGAGCACAAACATTCTCATGTTGCCGCCTCTCATTACAGGACCCGAGCCTTGGAGGGAGCCAAGATAAAGCTCCATCAACTGATAGCACAAGAGGCGAGCTCTCAAGATCAAGCGTTCGTCCTATCTTCCGAGTTGCATGAATGTGAAGAACAGGCAGCGATGCTGAGGAATCAATTATCAACTATGACTGGTAGCCTTGAATCCACTAGAAAAAGGATCAACGATCTCTAAACAACAGTGGAGCATACTCGTTCGGTGGCTAAGGTTGAGGCCAGGGAGAAGGTCATGATGGAGCAGACATGCAACAACCTCCACCACACGGTCATTGATCTGGTGGAGAGAGTGAGTCAGGCTCCTTTATGACTATCAGATCCATTCTTGTACTCTCTATTTTACTTACCCGTATCTCTCTTTTTGTGAGGGAGATACCCCATCTTGTGGACATCCTACCTTTTTGTTCGAATGGAATATAATCTCTGTCGATCACTTGTCACTGTAAAATTTGATTGTTACTAGGAAAATTGTTGTGTAAATAACAACTCACTGAATCATAATTAATCATAACTCAGGAAAATAAACTCTAACTTTTTCCTGGACCATGGGGTCCAGCGAGCATAGTTTGACTATTTCTAGGGTTCTGTAGAAAGACCCCACAATCTTTTTTTCTTTTCTTTTAATGCCCTAATTTTTCCTGGGATCATTTAGTGTGAACCCAGCAGGTATGGACTGACTTTTTCTTAGGTCACCCTTTTCGGGTTTTCGGCCTAACAGGCTTTGTGCCTTTTTTGTGAGCGGTTTAAAGTCCCACCATCAAGACTATCATTACTGATGTTTTAGGTCAAACTTCTTTGAACAAATATAGTGGGTTAAGGACCCCAATGAGTTTTGGTTGATTAAAAGATGTATCGATGTCCTTCAGACGCATGTGGAGGGAGTGTTTTTAGATTTGAATGACATGCAGGGAATGTCTAAAGGCATGGTAGTCGTATCGGTGTGCAGAGGTGGGAGGATCATTGCCTAAGGAAATATTTCCTTTGGTAGAAAGGCCAGGGGTGATCAATATGCAGAGCTGCTGAGGGAATGGTATTCATATTCATGCAAAGGTGTCCTTAAGTCAATGAATCTCCATTTCTGATGGCCATTGGACTTCATGAATGTCTGGCTTATGGAAACAACCATGGGTGGCTTGGAGAATTATGAAAACCACTGGGGGTGGCTTGGAAAGGGTATGTGACATCTAAAAGGTTTTGAGAACATCGCTATCAATCAGGAGTGTGGAAGTAAAGTTCATGTCCTATGCATTTATCTAGTATAAAGGACGGTTGGGGCTTGGTGCAGTTTATATTCATGTAGCTGGGACATCATCTAGAATGGAATGGCTTCTCCTGGTCATGGGTAATCTTGTCAGAGACTTTCCACCATATTCAAGCAGTGTTGTGAAAGGGGGTAGTAAACTATAGCTCAGATGGTTTCCGAATGGATATGGGGGCTCAGTGGCCAGCAAACATATGGATAGAGTCATTTCATAAAGAAATCTTATATTTGGTAGACAGGCCAGGGGTGATCAATATGTAGATCCGCTGAGGGAATGGTATGCATAGTCGTGCAAAGGTGTCCTTAGGTCAATGATTGTATTCTTATGATGCTGAGAAACTTCAAGGAAGTTGAGATTCGGGACCACAAGGGGTGGCTTACAAGGGTTAGGCTCTTTCTGGGAGCATAGTATGGTTTATGAAAAGAGGATTCCTGGACACGGGAGAAACATCCTGGATAAATTTTCGGGAACGGGTGAAGTCATCCCTCCCCATTCTGATGTGAGGCGGTAGTTTGTGCAGGTCTGGCCCTTGCACTGAGGGGGGGAGGAAAACCCCTATCCCTAGCTGGACACATGATGAGTTTGGCCGTGCATTTTGACGTCATGAGGTAAAGACGAGTCCATTCATTTTAACATCATGCGGTAAGGATGAAGTACATTTTTTTACATTCCATGTAGTTTAATGTCATGCGGTAAAGACGAAGTACGTGCATTTTAACGTCATGCGGTAAATATGAAGTACATTTTTTTAACATTCCATGCAGTTTAACATCATTCAGTAAAGACGAAGTACGTGAATTTTAACATCATGCGATAAAGATGAAGTACTCTTAGTTTAACGGTCATAGAGCTTGGACCATTGGGCGACAATTGCTACAATCACTCAGCGGGCAATTAAGTTAGGATGCTCTGGCATGCTCTGAACAAGTGTATTGGAATGAAGGTGTAAACTGTAACTCTAGGGTTTCCCGGATCAGGAGAGATGATATGGGGGTTCTGAGGTCAGTAAGCGTATGGAGTTAGGAAGAGTACCGCCCAAGGAAATCTTTACTTTGGTAGATGGGCCAGGGGCTATCAATATGCAGAGCCACTGAGGGAATGGTATGTGTAGTCATGAAAAGGTTTCCCTGGGTTGATAACTTTCCACTTCTGATGGCCATGAATGGTTATGAAAATCTGATATTTCTCATAGTAAAGAGTTCGGCATGTGGGGATAATGGTGTCCTGAGCACAAAAGAGACATCTTCACGATAGTTTCCTGCTGAGTCATAGTAGCCCAGTTTTGGCTTGATGCTTGTAGATGCAAATTGTCGTGTGAACTATGGGCGGATACATAGGCTCATCGGGCAGGGGTGCCCCGACAACACTTGGATGCGGGTGAGGAATGAACTTGTAAACCACTTCTCCATAAATTTTCAGATCGGGAGATATGACATGGGGGCACTAGGGTCGGTGAGCGTATGGAGATAGGAAGAGTATCGCCTGGAGAAATCTTGCCATTGATGGACGAGCCGGGGGATATCATTATGCAGAGCCGTTGAGGGCATGGTATGCATAGTCGTACAAAGGTGTCCACGGGTCGATGGTCTTCCACCTCCGATGGACATGAGTGGTTCTGGAGATCTGCAATTATCTGGGTCGTGGAGTCTGGTTTATTAAGAGGATGCATCCCAATGTGCCAGGAGTATTCTTTTCCCATTTCACCATATATCTTGGGTGGGTCTCGATGAATCTCATGTAGTTTAACGTCATGTGGTAAGGACAGACTCTGTGAAGTTTAACGTCATGCTGTAAGGACGAAGGTGACCCGACGTGAAAGGAAAGGGGAGTCTGTTCAGTTTTACGTCGTGTGGTGAGGATGCCTTCCGTGAAGTTTAATGTCATGTGGTAAAGACAAAGAGAATTTTTAAAGGATGTTGTGTAGTTTTACGTTATGCAGTGAGGACAGGGGTATTTTTAATCTAGTGAAAATTCTTGTAGTTGAAGGCATTTCCCATGACGGTTAATGCTTGGTCTCTGCAGTTTTATGCCAAGCGTCCAAGATATTCCGCACAGTTTAACGTCATGCAGTAAGGACGTAGTGGAAAAGGCCTCTTTTCATCAGAATGAAACTGGGCTCGAACATCTCGGCATGCCCAGACATGGAGAGGGGTTTATTAGTTTAAATCGTGGTTATGGGGCTTCTTGAATTAGGAGAAATGATATGGGTCTCCTGAGGCCGGTAAGCGTATGGAGCTAGGGAGAGTGTCGCCTGTGGAAATATTTCCTTTGGTAGATGGGCCAAGGGATATCAATATGCAGAGCTACTAAGGGCATGGAATGCATAGTCATGAAAAGGTTTCCACGGGTTGATAACATTCTGCTTCCAATGGTCATGAATGGTTATGAGGATCCTTAATTATCTGGGCCACGAAGTCTGTCATTTGGGAAGGAAATGACTGGGCATGTCGGGCACGCTCAGCCCTAGTTGCTGTTAAAGCTTAGAGAGCTCCCTGCACTGATTTATTTTGCACGCGGGGGTGTACCTTCACTCTATGTAGTTTAATGTCATGATGTAAGGATGAAGTACTCCACGTTTAGCGGTCATAGATCTCGGACCACTGGGTGACTATTGTTGTATTCACTCGAAGGATAACTGAGTTACCGTGCTCTGATATGCTCTGAACATGGTAGGGGATAAAGGTTGTAAACTGAAACTCTGAGGTTTCCCGGATAAGGAGATGTGGGGTGGGGGCTCTGAGGCCGGTAAGCGTACGGGGTCAGGAAGAGTACCACCCAAGGAAATATTGCCTTTTGTAGATGGGCCAGGGGAAATCAATATGCAGAGCCACTGAGGGCATGGTATGAATAGTCATGTAAAGGTGTCCTCGGGTTGATAACTTTCCACTTCTGATGGCTATGAATGGTTATGAAAATCCGAGATTGCTCATATTAAAGAGTTTTTCATGTGGGGATGATAGTGTCCCGAGCACAAAAGAGACATATTCACAGTAATTGCCCGCTGAGTCAGAGTATCCTGGTCCTGGCTTGATGTTCGTAGATGTAGGTTGTCATGAGAACCACGGGAGGAAACATAGGCTAACCGGGTAGGGATACCCTGGCGATTTTGGATGTGAAAAGGGGAAGAACTTGTAAACCACTGTGCCATAAATTTTTGGATCAGGAGATATGACATGGGGACACTAGGGCTGGTGATCATACAGAGATAGGATGAGTTTCACCTGGGGAAATCTTTCCTTTGATGGATGAGTCAGGGGCTACCATTATGCAGAGCCGCTGAGGGCATGGTATGCATAGTCATACAAAGGTGTCCACGGGTCGATGGTCTTCCACCTATGATGGCCATGAGTGGTTATAGAGATCCACAATTATATGTGTCATGGGGTATGATGTATAGGGAGGATGAATCCAAATGTGGAAGGAGTATTTCCACCTCATTTTGTCATATATATTAGGTGGTTCATGATGAAATCCATGCAGTTTAATGTCGTGTTGTGAGGATAAAAAACACACCCCGTGCAGGTCCGGTCCATACAAGGGGGAAAGGGGAATTTTTAACTTTCATTATCCATGCAGTTTAATGTCATGCGAAGAGGAAGTAAAAAAAATACACCCCGTGCAGGTCTATCCCATACACGGGGGAAAGGGGGAAATTTTAAACCTTGTTATCTGTGTAGTTCAACATCGTGCGGTAAGGACGAGGAGTACACCCCGTTCCAGTCTAGTACGTACACGGGGGGGAGGTATTTTTATCTTTTATTTGGGGGGTTGGGCCAGGATAGGGTACCCTGGCGTCACTACGTATCCTGTGAGGGCAGGAATCAAGTTGTACATAGTTCTCTGAAAGAAGTACACCCCGTGCAGGGCTGGTCCATACACGGGGGGAAGGGGACATTGTTTAACTTTTATTTTATTTCATTTGGGAGTGGTTGGGCCAGGACGGGATCCTGACATCGCTATGTATCCTGCGAAGGCAGGAATCAAGCCGAACGTAGGTCTCTGCCAAATACACCCCATGTAGGTTTGGTCTGTACATGGGGGAAGGGGGGATTTTTTTTATTTGAGAGGTGGCTGGGCCAGGATGAGGAGCCCTGGCGTCGCTACGTATCCTGCGAGGGTAGAAATCAAGTCGTACATAGTTCTCTAAAAGAAAATACACCCCATGTAGGTCTGCTCCATACACGGGGGGAGGGGGGCATTTTTAACTTTAATTCGGGAGTGGCTAGGCTAGGACGGGGAACCCTGGTGTCGCTACGTATCCTACAAGTGTAGGAATGAAGCCGTACGTAGTTCTTTAAAATCAGTATAGTTTAACGTCAAGCGGTAAGGACGAAGGATACACCCAATGCAGGTCTCGTCCGTACATGGGGGGAAATGGAAATTTTAAACCCCTTTTTTTGGGGATGGATGGGCTAGGATTGGGGACCCTGGTGTCGCTACATATCCTGTGAGGGCAAGAATAAATCCATGCATAGTTCTCTGAAATGAGTACACCCCGTGTAGGTCTGGTCCATACACAGGGGGAGAGGGCATTTTTAAAACTTTGTGTTCTTTCAGTTTAACGTCGTTTTGTGAGGACGAAATGCTCTTAGTTTAAGGTCATAGAGTTTGGACCATTGGGTGCTTGGAAGTTTAACTTCATGCAGTTCGGATGAATAATACACCCCGTGCAGGTCTAGTCCATACATGAGGGGAAGGGGGAATTCTTAACTATTATTATCCCTTATTATCCGTGTAGTTTAACGTCGTGTGGTAAGGAAGATAAATACACTTGGTCTCTATGAAAAATACTTCTTTAAAAATATCACATTGGTAGGAGCTGTGGTGAATTGCCCATCCATGGAGATCAGTGTATATGCTCCGTTGGAGTAGACCTTGTGTACCACGTATGGTCCCTCCCACTTGGGCTCCAGCTTTGGAGGTTTCATTTCAGGTATCATTGGGGTCCAGAGGATAAATACCAATTCTCCTTCCAAGAAAGACCAAAGACGGGCCTTTTTATTGAAGGCTCGTGAAATCCGATTCTGGTAGACTTCCAGATGGTGCAAAGTGTGTAGCCGCTTCTCGTCCAGCTATTCCAATTCACCCAGCCGCTTTTCTGATTGCTCATCGTCGGATAATTGACCACAAATGGCAACACAGAGTGAGGAAAGTTGGAGTTCAATGGGCAGGACTGCCTCTGTGTTGTATACCAGTGAGTACGGGGTATCCCGAGTAGCGGTGCGGATTGTGGTTCGATAATCCTACAATGCATGGAGGAGTTTATCCGGCCTTAACTTCTTGTATTTGTCCACCATTTTCTGGATAATGTTGGACAGAGTCTTGTTGAAATCCTCTATCTGTCCATTGGACACCACATGGTAGAGGGATAAGTGGTTAGACTTGAGACCATACTCTTGGTATAGTTTCTCCAATTTAGCAGAGCAGAAGTTGGTGCCGTTATCCGTCAGTATGGTATAAGGGACACCAAATATGGTGATGATATTGGTTCTCACGAAGCTGAAAACGCTTCTTTCCCTGACCTCCTTAAGGGGTACGTCTTTTTCCCATTTGGAAAAGAATTCGGTTATCGTGAGGATATACATCAGTTTTTTGGCTATGGCGGGGTGATATGGTCCCACCACGTCCATTCCCCAGATGGAAAAATGGCCAGGAGTACTTGTCCTGATGAAGTAACTCTGGGGGTTGGTGTATGAAGTTGGCATGTATTTGGCATGAGTGGAATTTTGCGGTAAAGCGCTCACAATATCGTGCCACTGTGGGCCAATAGTACCTGAGTCTTCGAACCTGATGGTAAAGCTTGGTCCCCGGATAATGTACCCCACACACTCCGGAATGCACTTCAGTCATGACGATGCCGGTTTCTTCTCCATCAATGCACCTGAGGAGGATTCCTTTGAGGCATCATGTGTAGAGGACTTCTTTCTGACCCGTGCCACCATATAGGACAAAGTTGATTTCCCTTCTCCGTATTTGCTCTCGTTCATCCCTATCTGATGGATGTTCTCCCCTATGAAGGTAGATTGCAATGGGGGTCATCCAACTGGTGGAGGGATCATTTGGCTCAGGGACAGGACTGACTTCATGGATCTCCTCTATCTTGGTCTGAACATATGGCAAGACCATTCAGCGGTGAGCAATAATGATGACTGTTTCATCCTGGTCTGGGTCAGCTAGGGTCGTCGCCGCATTGGCTAATGCATCAGCCTGGGCATTCTAAGACCGGGGAATATAGGTCAATGTTGGTTTCGTGGGAAATTACACCATTAACCCTCGTACATGGTCAAATAGGAGAATCAGATCCTCCTTTTTGAAAGCATATTCACCATTGACTTTCTTGATGACTACTTCTGAGTCACCTTTTACCTTAAGGTGTTGTACATGTGCCTGGAACGCGAGTTCCAGGCCTGCAGTGAGGGCTTGATACTCCGCTTCATTGTTCATACATCCTTCTGACAGGAGGAAGGAATATGGAAAGACTTCCTTTTCCGGGGACATGAGTATTACCCCCAAGCCCATCTTGTTAAATTTGGGGTCTTCCATCCTCTTCCCAGTTAGGCTTCAGGATGCGTCGTCGAAGTACATTTCCCATGTTGGGATCTCCTCTTGAACCGAGAATATGTCTTCATCCGGTAGCTCGATGTACAGTGCAGTAGTCCCTGTTGAGGGGTGATCTTCCAGAAAGTCTGCTAATGTCTGGCCCTTGATGGCCTTCTGAGGCACAAACCAGATGTCAAAATGTTGCTGGATGACTACCCATCAGGATTGGCGCCCGATCCGCATTGGGTGGCTGAGGATGTACATGAGTGGGTTATTACGTGAGCCCAAATGGACTTCATTATGCTACAGATAATGTCACAACTTTTGAACTGCAAAGACCAATTCCAAACATCTCTTCTCAATGTTTGAGCATTGAGTCTCAGCATCAATAATTGTTCGAATGAGGTAATAGAGACTGTTTTCACTGCTGGTGTCGTTCTTTTGTGTGAGGAAGGCTCCCAGTGACCACTCTAGGGTCGTTACATATATGAGGATAGGTATTCCGTCAACTGGGGGCATAAGCACTGGTGGTCTTAAGAGGTACCTCTTTAGGCTATCAAATGCTTCTTGGTAGTCATCTGTCCAATGGTACGTGACTCCCTTTTTGATTAACCTAGTGAAGGGAAAACATTTGCCTACTAGGTTGGCTATGAATCGCCAAATATAGTCCAAGTTCCCTCGGAATTGTCTCAACTTAGTGAGGTTACGGGGAGGTGGTAGGCCGATAATATCCTTTGCCTTTTCAGGGTCGACTTCGAGGCCGTGATGGCATACAACGAAGCTAAGGAATTTCCCTAAGGTAACCCCAAAGGCGCATTTCAGGGGGTTCATCTTCATGCTATGCTGTCAAAGTTTGTTGAAGATGGTCTCAAGGTCTGACAGGTGATCTGAGCGCTGTCTTGATTTGACCACCAAGTCATCTACATAACATTCAACAAATCTCCCTAGGAATGGCTTAAAAATACGATGCATGGCACGCTGATATGTGGCACCAGCATTCTTGAGGCCAAAGGGCATGACCCTGTAACAGAATATTCCTTGGGGGGCTCTGAAGGTAGTGGCTTATTCATATTCTTGGACCATTTGGATTTGATTATACTCAGAATAGCCATCCATTAAGGATAGATCCTCGTACCCGTTTGTCGCATCGATTTAATAACTCGGTGATCGGGACCAGGAAGTCATCTTTTGGGAGATGCTGATTGAGATCCCTGAAATCGATGCAGACGTAGATTTTCCCGTTCTTTTTCTTGACGGGGACGACATTGGCCAACCAGATGGGGTACTAGACCTCCCAAATGAAGCCTGATTTAATGATCTTATTGAATTTAGTCTCTATTTTGGAAGCATGTGAGGGATGTGTCCTTCTGGCGGCCTGTTTATAGCCCCGGTGGTCTTTTGGAAGACCCAGGTGATTCGTCTCCACTTTGGGATTGAGTACTGATATTTCTATATAATTCCAGGAAAACACATCCCGATGTTGCTTCAGGAAGGAGTTATATATCTCGTGCTCCTCGGGGAACATGGATGCACTAATGAGAGTAGGCCTCGGATCTTCCTCGGTACCCAGGTTTATTTCCCTGAGTTCATCCACTGTGGTGGAGATACCTTCCTCAAATGCGGGAGGTGTGTCCCTTGGATCTTCTTCCTCTTCTTCTCCCAAATCCTCCTCTTCTGGATCTGACGGGGGGTGAGCTCTTGACTCGAGCTCCTGGGAGTCCAGAGGCGAGGCATTGTGAGTGTCCTCACTCAAGTACTCTCCCCCAAATTGAGGGTTGGCGGACATTCCCACATTGTCACACACGGTCTTCGTGGCTGAATTCATCAAGACAACTGAGTGTGTGTCTAGAATTAAACCCCTGCTCTCAATATGGTTGATGGGTAGTACTTAGTCTCTACCAAGATGCCTAAGGGGGTCATCAGGAACCACTTCCAGACCATTTGGAGCAGGGATCCAGTCAACACCATCATCCAAAGGCTTCTTCTTATTTTGCTCATAAAATCTGGCGTCAATGTAGTGTGAATCAGAGAGCTCAAACAGGGCCTTGTCAGCGTACAATGACCCACTTTTCCCATTGACACAGTACTTAATACACTGGTGGTGTGATGAAGGAATGACCATGTTCTTATGGAGCCATAGCCTTCCCAGCAGGGCATTGAATGTTATGCTCTGCCGAACCACCAGGAATTCCATGTAGGCCACAAGGTCGCCAAAATGGGTCTTCATCTTGATTTGTGCCATCGTCTTCTGCTCACTCTTGTCATAACCTAGAAGAGTGGTGGACGAGGGTATTAAATAACCCTCACTGTAGCCCAACTTACGGAGTGTCCGTAAGGGGAGGAAGTTAACTCTAGATCAATTGTCGATGAAGACTTTATGGATCTCAACATCATTCAATGTGATGGAAACATATAGTGGTTTGATGTTTCCTTGAAGGATGGCATCTTCATCCTGATCGGTGATGGAAATCACTACATTGCATTCATTTGGGACCATCTCCATTCGGTAAACCTCAGTGGCAGCTACCTCGGATTGAAACTTCTGGGGGCTAAGAAAGGCTTCAATAAGTGCCTCCCTAAGGTCGGCTGACCAACTTAGGGCATCCAGGATGGACATCTTGGCTGGTACTGATGGCAAATGCTTGAGGATATCGTATTTTTTCTCCAACGGCCGATGCTTCTCTGCTGGCGGGAGAGTTCTAGCAGGCGGCTTGGGAGTTAGAGTATGTGACGAGGAGGGACCCACCGCGGGGTCAAGTGCCGACGATGTTCCCAGGTTCTGGGGTCTCGGCACGGCCGGTCTGTTTGTGCACATTAAGCAGCTAGACGCTTGTTCCTCCTCTGATGGGTATCGTATAATAACGGGGCCAGGGTGGCCGCTTGTGGATTTGGAGGGATGTTCTTTCTCCTGTTGAGTCCATTGAAGGGCTCTCGCATGGGTTTCCATGATATTAACGGTTCGGGCTGGGTTCCAATCGTAGGGTTGGTTTCAGCCGCGACTGTGTCTCCCCTGAGATCCCCTACCTCTGTGATTCCTTCTCCCGACCCCTTATGCCTGGAACTCAGGTTCATAACCGTACCCTTCGTCAGGGGATGATTCCATAAGATGGATGATGTTAATGGAACCAAATATTGGCTCTTCATCCTCCGATAGTTCAACCTGTTCGGTTGTCCCTGATGGTTCTGTTTGGTGGGTCGGTGCCCGTGGTGCCAAATTCAAGGTCATATAATCTGCCAGGGTGGGGACTAACCTTGGTCCCGTTGCGGACTGCTCCACTTGTGATTGTTTCTTCCTTCTTCTATTACACCTGGATGACCAGCTCGTGGAGGGTTGTGAGGCCGATACTGTCGGCTCTGTGACTTCAGGGGATTTTGGTGGCAACACTGGCTACTGTATTTGAGCTCAGAGTATTCCATGGGCGATTGATAGTCTTCTGAGTCATCCAATTATCAAATTTCTGCCCTTTTCTGCTGGTGACTTCCTACCACCCTCCCCTTTGTCAGAGTCAGTGGTAGAAATATACGTCACATGTGCTGGGGGTGGTCCCAACTCGACCTTCCCAGAGTCTACCATCATTTTGCAGGAGGTCTTTGAAGACGAATCATTCCCAAATATTATGTCCCAACATTCGATGATAGGGATAGTAATCTATCCTATCATCACGGCCGACTTCTTCTGGTTTCCTCAGCTCCGGGAGACGGAGAAAGTTGCAGTTCATGGCGGCGATGAAGTAGCTGCGGACTTGGTCCTCTCGGAACGAGTATACTTTGTTCCTTCATTCCTAAAACAGGTTCCGCTTCGATCCCCTCTAATCTTCCCGCCTGGGCGGGGGTGTTTGCTGATGTACAGGTGGCCCTTGACGATTTGGTGGAGGCCTGAGCGGTAGAGCAGGTACAGGGGCTGGCTTGAGCGTGACAGAGGATGCTTCAGCTCTGGCTTCTCTCTTTGTGGGAGCCTGTGAGGCTATTCGAGACTTCAAATTGGTATGTTACAGGGAGTCCTCAATTCTCTGGGCAATGGCTGAGAGATGGTGGAATCCAGTGGTGCACTCCACTGGTATGAGCGGAGTTCGCAGCTCATCTCGAATATTGTCGATACATATGGTGAGAAATTCATCTTGAGGAATTAGCCTGTTCAGAGAGTAGGTCAGACCATTCCATCTAGCGATGAAATCTGAGACCCTCTCGTTCTCCCTCTACTTTCAGTTCATGAGGTCGCTGACCGTTGTCTTAAGAAACGTTGAGCTGAAGAGGAACAGGAACTGCTACCTAAGGTCATCCCAGCTTTTTATCGACTGGGCTAGTAGACTCGTATACCAGACAAAGGCGGATCCTTGCAAGGTCTGTACGAAGCATCTGAGTTTCACTGCTTCTTGTTGTTCCGGAGTTCCCATCACAGGGTCTCAATAGGATGCGTAGTGCATCAAATGCTGCTCCGGATCGCCTGATCCATTGAAGATAGGGAATACAGGGCTCCCAAAATTGGGTGGGGGAGGTGTATTGCTTACCCAATCTGGGTAAGGCTTCCTCTCTGGCTGTATCAGAGCGTGCCGACCTTCCATTGCTTCCAATCGAGCCATTAGTGCCTCTATGGTGTTGGTGAGACCCTGATTTACATCCTGTTGGCCCCAGTCCTGAGCAGGTGTAGCCCGAGGCGTTGCTCGAGGATCCGGCTCAGCCGGTACCAAGGGTGCATATTCCGTTCAGGGCACCCTCAGAGGGTTTGGGTGTACTTGATCTGGTTGCTTCCAAAGTGGGGGGGAAGTCTTGGTATTCATCTAGATCCACATTTAGGTAGTTGGACGGACCAGGCGCCTCATTAGGCAGGGTAAGCCTAGGTCTTTGAGGTGCACTTACTGGGAGTGCAAGATGTGGCTCCTCTTGGGACGCATTTTTAATAAGACAGTTCCTCTAGAGTAGCTCGGCGTTAAGCCACCTCAATTCCTTCATTTCCTCTTCCTGTCGAGCGAACCTCTCTTCGAGCGTGACTGGCTCGTTTTTGTCAAGAGGAGGGGACAGATTAAGGGTAACCAGTCCTTTGTTCTTTTCCTTGTTGGAATCTCACAGGGTAAGTAGAGGAAGGTTATCTAAAGGGGAAGACATATTTTGGGCGGACCTCAGGTTCCAGGTGTGCACAACTGGTGATTCGTTGTAGGTTGCAGCCTGACCGGAACCATCATCTCCTAATCCATCCCGATTTTCATCATCTCTGGTGTCACCCGTGGGGTTAACCTCTATGACGCTGAAAGATGCATATCGCGGGGTGGGGAAGATGTCATCTTCCAAATAGGAAGAGGATCTCCCGCGTCTTCTGTCGGCCTTCCCTTTCATGACCTGGTATTGACTTCGGACTTCTTTAAGAAGGGTGACGCGGAGAGTTCTTTGATGCGACCTCACGGTGCGCATTCCCCTCTGAGGGGATGATAATTCAAATGACAGGATGGGACGGGAACCTCCTCTTCTAGTTTTCCTCCTTAGATGAGAGAATTCTGACTCTCATGGGGGGGGGGGTTCTTGTTGAGGGGGTAATAATGCCCCCATCCCTAAGGGCTGGGGTTGGCTCCCTTCCTTGTAAATCAAGCCTCTTCCTGTTTTTGTTGTTCTTATGGGAGTATTTGTTGTTAAAAATTCCCCCAGCCCTATAGGCTGGGGTTGACCATGGATTGTGGTAGTGGATGCTGCTATTGCTACCTGCCTGATCTTGTGTGCCCCCATTTGGGGGTGAACTGGGTTTGGTGCTGAGTTCTTCTATGAATCAATCCCTTCTGGGGAGGTAGGCAAAGATCACTGATTGGACTCTCTTAGGCGAGAGGTCCGTTGTATGCTCTCAGTGGCCTGATTCAGGAGTTCTTGAATAGCTTGTTCCCGTCGGGCCTGACGCTTCTGGGACTTACTCAAGGCCCGGCTCTATTGGATGTGTTGCCTTTCACGAACAAGGAGACCATTCAATTTATGTCTTGACTTGATGACATTGCAAGACACCATGCCGAACAAGTTGTTCTGGGTGGGGATCGGAGTAAAATGCAGAGCTCCATGTTCTCCCCATCCCCTAATATGGGCTCCTGTCGGGGCGTTACTGATGAGGTGATGCAACTAGTGCAGTGCACGGAGGCAAGTGATCCCTATGTTCCCTTTGCACCTCTCGGTTCGTCGTTGCCGTGCCGACGGAATAGCTTCCAGGTCGATGTGACGCATGAGGTCTTGTATTGTCTTGACATGGTCTACATACCCGTCGTAGGGTAAAAATCTTGATTTCAACCGGTGGAGGGTTGTCCATATATTATGGCGGATGTCGTGCATTCATTCTTCCGACAACTCTCTGGGTATGTCGAACTGAGAGGTGGCCATAGGACAAAACATAACTGGTATATCATCCCTAGCCAGTGATTTCCTCTGGTGAAACATGTCGGCATACTCCTCCGCTAGTGACTCCTCTACCTGGTCGTCCCAACTGAGATGCTCACTGTCAGTGTGGTCGGAGGCAGTGGGACCGGTAGGTATTGAATCATCATGTGGTCAATTCCAAGGTGGTTCAGAAGATGAACGTGGCCCCGGGATGTCTCCTGATTGAAGAAGGATATCATTGGCGACTAGCTATGAATTTGACATGCTTGATCCCATCCTTCTGAGTGCCTCGACATACGAGGGATTTTCTGTACTTGATTCGGCAGGGGGAGGGCCTTCCAGTCGATATGATATTTAATTATAGGGAGGACCTTTACAATGGGGGCGGAAATGGAGAGGACTACCATCACATCTTTATGCCTCACTACATAGAGGACTTTTGTTGTGCATACCCTGAGGAGGAAATCCAAGGCTTGTCGTAGCAAGGGGGACCTTCTGGCTGCATAGCGTTGTTACGGGGAGGGCCTTCACAACAACTGCCATCATGGTGAGGATGACCATCATGGTTTGACGTTCAATGTGCATCCTGGGGAGGACCTTCAAGACCCACTACGACAAGGGGAGGACCTTCTTGGTGTTTGGGGCCACTGCGGGGAGGACCTTCGCAATGGTGGTCGTTGTGGCAAGGACTACCATCACAGCTGTTGTAATGGTGAGGACTACCATTACAGCTGCCGCAGGGAGAATATCTGCGGGGCACACCCTAGGGAGGGCCTTCAGAATGTACTTCAACAAGAGGATGGCCTTCTCGTTTCTTAACGTCTCTATGGGGAGGACCTCCATTATCAGGGTGGCGAGGACTACCACCGTGATCTGATGCCCGAATACCCGGAGTGTCTTTGCAGCATAACCCTTGGGGAGGGCCTTCAGGGCAGGTTACGACAAGGGTAGGGCCTTCTTGTCATGATGATACGTCACTGCAGGGAGGGCCTCCACAGTTGCGACTATGATAGTAAGGACTACTATCATAATCTGTGGTTCAACTGCATGGAGAGTGTTTTCAGTGTATACCTCGGGGAAGACCTTCAGGGTGGACCGAAGCAAGTGGAGGACCTTCATGCTGCTTGATCTTCTGGTCATGTGGAGGGTTTCCATGACTTTCATCAAAATAGGATTTCTCATGGTCGATCATTATATTCCCATGGGGGAGTCCCCCACAGGTTCTCTAGGGAGGACCTTCAGAGCTGCTGGTAGCAACATTGCGGGGAGGCCCTTCGCAACTGCTACTTCCACTCCCATAATATGGTAATGGGTGGGCAGGGTTCTAAGAATCCGATACACGTTTAGCGGAGTTGGGAACCCTAGCTTCTAGCAGAGTGGAGTTATGAACCCGCTCTTTATTTTCTGGTTGCCTTCAGCGCATTTGGGGTGCCTTCTTGTGGGCAGTAGGGACCGTCTGCTATTGACAACAACCTTCACCTTTGGGTCCCTATCTAATTGGGTCCTGGGATGCCATCGGGATACACCGACGAACATATTGAATTTTAGTTGGGATATATACCTGCTCTGGAGCATCCACTGTGATGGACGGGTGTCCCCCAGTTGGAACGAGTGAAGTTGATCGATCTGGTTTCCCTTGCATCACGAAATATAACCAGCGACCCTCCTAGATGGGAGTAGGGATGCAGATCTGCTATGAGGTGGCTATCTCGTCTCTTATATGAGTCTCCTCAATTGGGGAGATGGGCTCATGGGCCTGAATCCTTTCTATTTCTGCTGATGCAATTACATTCTAGAAATTCTGCAAGATATGTTATGGGATCGATACCTACTCATCCATCATTGCCAGGATATGCAGAGAGACATATTTGGATGGAATAGGTATGAAGGCCCATTCCGGTATCGGAGTCGGAATATCCTGCTCTGGTCCTCTGATGGTCAGTGGGTGCTAACAATTCTCCTGTGTAGGGGCAGGTGAACGAATCTGCCCATGTACCGGGATATGCCGGTTTATCTCTCCGTTTACCACCACATCGGGATGGCGGACATTACTTTCATCTATAGGGAGGTGGCCCTGCATATATTGGATTCCCACCGTATCGAGTCGGTGGCCTTTGTTGGTGGGGAGATGTGCCCACCTATGATTTGCCACCACATCTGGGTGGAGAGATTTGCTGATCACCACCATATCGGGATGGTAGGCGTCAAGAGCATTAGCTAGGAGCTGGTCTTAAAGGCACTGGGTCGCCACCACGTTAGGTTGGTGGGCTTAACAACCCTGTGCAGGGAGTGGTGCATGCCGGGTAGGTGTCATCCTGTGTGAGCGAGGGGTGTGACGGAGCTCGGTGGGGATGTACATCGGCTCATATGATGCTTCCATATCTGGATGGCGAGCTTTAGTGGAGCGAACAGGTGTATGTTCCTATTCATGATGCATCTTCATGACTGGGCAGTGGAGCTCCTCCTTGGGGACAAGGGTGATGACCGGTCCCCGGTTGTAAGTTTTCCACCCTCATCGGGCGGTCAGAGGGGCCGGAGCTCGAGGTGCGTGGGGGTGAATCCTCGGGGCTACATCCTCCTGGGCGTGAGGATGTTGAGTTGTGTCGTGATTGCGATTATGTCTACCGATGGTGGCCTTGGAGAAGAACCCCCATTCGGTGGGGATAAAGTCCTCAATGTCGACCTCATCCACCTCCCTAAGATAAGGGAGGTACGTATTGTCCCGTTCCGGGGATAGACTCCCGAAATAGTTGGAGACAGCAACAGGGGTTGTCTGGATCTGCCTTTGCGGCCACTACTGGGCAGGTGACCGAAAAATCTTGACGGATTGGAGGGCATGCATGGCCGCCTCTACCATTGGTAGAGTACCGTTCACGTGGTACTCTCGGATCAATGCGTCCGAGACCCAGCGTTGAAGACGTTGGGTGGGTGACAGGGTCCTCCGTTGGTGAGGATGCCTGGTCGTCGCGTAGCCTGAGGTGCGCATTTGCGAGTTCCTTCATGACTCCATTGGATCAAAGGGAGTTCTATGTAGTACCTATAAAACATTTTAACAAATACAAACAACAAACCCGTCAAAGTAGCATCTCATGATCCCATGCGTAATTAATGACCTTGCTTAGCCCACCTTATGAGTGTAAAGGGGGAACATAATGGAATTGGGTTAAATCCATAATGATTGGTAAAATATTCACGTCGGGTTCACCATTTTTGTTTCGGTTTTGGTCTCGAAATGCACAACGGTTCGATATCCGATGATACATGGACCTGTTTTCCAAAGGCAGGTGTTCGTCGGGCGATTTGGCCAGCGATACTTGTGAACTCACATTGGTCGAGAGGATGGGAAGTCGGGTTCATATCACCCTTTTGGGGGGAATTATTTCATGTTCTGAGACTCTCTTATAGATTTAAGATGTATTCATATGTTCATGAATCTTTGTTTTGTACCCAAGCATAGTATCCAAGGATTACTCCTAGTTGGCGATGGTCAGCTGGACATAGGGGTTCGGAATCATTTAGGATGGAGGTTTACCATCCCTCATTGGATTAATGACTCTATAGAATTTGGACTCACTGAGACGGTGCTAGGAGTGGCTCGGTGAACCGATGTGAATATAGTCGGATCGACTGATTTTTGGGCTTGAACCTCAGGGAGGCTTCCTACATACCCTGCCTAGGGGACTGGGATCAAAGTCCACGTATTTCGAATCGGGGTGTTGGAGAACCGATGTGAAGGTGGACCCAGGGGTCCAATGGTGATCGGGCTTGAACCTCAGGGAGGCTTCCTACGTACCATGCCTTAAGATGGATCAAAGTCCTCGTAGTTCGCATAGGCTTGGGGCTTACACTCTGAGGAGGCCCAAGGTGTGGATTGGGGCTTACACTCTCAGGAGGCTCATAAGAGGATTCCATGGTCGATGCTTACTCTAAGACCACTTGATTCATGATCGGTGTAAGAAACAAGAGGCAGCAGGGACCAACGATCATGTCGCGAAAGGTGCATCCATGAGAAGTGGAGTGGGGCTTACGCATAGGGCAGCCCATAAGGTTGGGGCTTACTCCGAGATGGATGCCCATGGAGACAAAGCACAGAGGGATATGGAAAGAGGTGCTCTTGTGCCCATCACCTCCCTTATTCCTGGGAGAAGTACCGAAGTGCATGGGGGATTCCTTCTAATGGGTATTTTACTACCCCCCGAAGAAGGGAGAAGTACCCTAGCCCCAACAAGTGGAGGGTCAGAAAGGGGGCTCCCGAGCTCAGACTCCACATTACCGTGGGAATGTGAACCCAAGAATGCTTCCGGAATCTAATCAATGGTTGGAGAAACCCCTTCACCCCTACTTACCATGGGTATGTGAACTCAAAACGGCGTGCTGATACACCAGAGGGTTACATCACACGGGTCTGGTGGCTCTAGTGGAGGCCTCGACTCAGGGCCGATGAGTAGGCCAATGAGGGAGTCACGAAGGATCTGGCCGGATCGGAATGATTTTATCTAGCTCAGGGAATGGGAACTCCGAAGGATTCAGCGGGCCACACCAGGGTATGGGTGGTGGCGCCCTTCGTGTAGGAAGGTGCTACGCAGCTGGAGAGGTCGTCCACAAACCAGGGTGGTCCGTCGACTGATAGTCATACCGAGAACCAAGGTGGTTCTCGGAACAGTGAGTATCCCGCGAACTAGGGCGGTTCGTGGCCTCAGGTTTGATCTGCAAACCAAGGTGGTCCGCAGACTGATGGGCATCCCGTGAACCATGGTGGTTCGTGGCTTCGGGTTCGATCTGCAAACCATGGTGGTCCGCAAACTGATGGGCATCCCACAAACCAAGGTGGTTCATGTCTTTGGGTTTGATCTGTGAACCAGGGTGGATCACGAAGGGTTCTATGTGAGTAGCGGCGGCCAAGGGCAGCACCAGTCGGGGCTTCATCAGTCAGGACTTCTCCTGCATAGGAGGGTGCTACAAGGTGTGGCGGATCGGAAAAGAGGCATAAACTCCCTGGTCTGTGGGGAGTGCATCCGCGGAGGGACCATGGTTCGTGGTTTTCTCTTCTTTGTTATTTTAGGTTCACAGTTCACCACATTATTATACGTTTTTGGTTCTTTATTAGTTTTTTCCGAGGTACATACCTGCTCTGGTTCACAAACTGGAACTTTCGAAATCCTAATCCTTCCTTCGAAATCCTTCCACCCAAATCTGATTGATCTCCTATCCCTCTCCTCTATTTTTCTCTTCCCCTCGATCTCATTTTATAGAGCGGGGAAAAGTATGTATCTATGGTCATGCAGCACCTTTTACGGAGGCCCATGACTAAAAACCCGATTCACGAATGACTCGGTCAATTCGCAACTTGCAGGGGGAATTGAACGCATCTCCCCCATGAACCAAACGATCTCCCCCATGAACCAAATGATCTCGGAGTGTGCTTCGTGGCCGCGGAGGGTTCCGTCTCCATTCTGCGAACGACATCGAATGCGGCTTGGGCCAGTCGATGCGGTCTGCGGCTGGGGCGGTTCGTGATGGTGGACCGGCTCGGCACCTGTTCTACTTCATGACCGCGGAGGATCTCCCCCTCCATCTCGCGAACGAAGTTGGTCCGTGGAGGGGAACGGTTCTCTGAACCGGCCGCATAACACTCAGGCCGGTTCGCGGACCGGTTGGTCCTTTGCCAATTTTGAGTATTGGCCTCCTTCCTTTTCCCAATTCGTTGGAGGGAATTGGGTAAAAATCCTCTCTTCAATGAAGGGGATTATTATCTTCATTTGTGGATTTTTTAAGACCCTACAACTACACAAAACAATTAATGGAAATTGATGAAAAAGTTAATTCACGTGACTCATACCACACCCAAATTTGGCATCACTAGCTAGGTCATGTCAATGAGAAACATTTGACAAAATTACATCAAGATGGGTATTTAGATTCTTTTGAACTAAAACCACTTGGTGTATGTCATGTGTTTCTACAAGGCAAAATGACCAAAGCCCCATTTAGTGGGATAGGTGAAAGGGCTAAAGAGATTCTAGAATTAGTTCACATAGATGTGTGTGGACAATTTCCAGTTGAATAAAGGGGTGGGTTATTGTACTTCATAACTTTTACTGATGATTTTAGTAGATATGGATATATTTACATAATGAGGTATAAGTCAGATTCTTTTGATCGGTTCAAAAAATACAAGAATGAAGTTGAGAACCATCTTGGTAAAATGATTAAGAAACTCCGCTCAGACAGAGGAGTATAATATCTCAATCGGGACGTCATTTATTTCTTACGGGAGTTTGGGATTCTATCTCAACTCACTCCTCCTTACACGCCTCAGTGGAATGGTGTAAGTGAAAGGAGGAACCACACCCTGTAGGACATGGTGATATCAATGATGAGTCATGCGAGTCTTCCAATATCCTTTTCGGGATATTCATTACAAACAGCAACACTCATACTAAACCAATTACCAACTATATCGATAAATGGTATTCTATATGAGTTATGGAGTGGACGTAAAGCCATGTTTTCAAATTTACATGTGTGGGGTAGCAAAGAATTTGTTAAGTCCTCTTTAGGTAACAAACTTGCACCTCGAGGCACAAAGTGTATCTTTATAGTATATCCCAAGGAAAAAAAGGGATATTATCTATACAACCCCTCAGATAAAAAGGTTACAGTGGCAGGACATTCCATATTCCTTAAGAGGGAGAACATCTCTAAAAGGGATAGTGGGATCAAGATAGACTTCGATGAAGTCAAGGCTCAAGATACACAAGAGTTGGTACAAGAATAGATTCCACCAAGCCCCATGGAAGAACAATCTGTTCCAGAGACACAAGAACTACGTAGGAGCACGAGATAGGTACGATAACTAGAATGATATGGTTTTCTTGTCACCGAGGATGGTGACTCATTATTGGTTGAAAATGATGACCCTCTTACCTACAAGGAAGCAGTTAAAGGAACAGACGTTGCCAAGTGTCAAGAAGCCATGAATTCTGAAATGGATTCCATGTACCAAAAACAAGTTTGGATTTTGGTAGATCCTCCAATTGATGTAAAAAATGTTGGTAATATATGGTTATTCAATAAAAAACTGGACATGGAGGGACAATTCAACACTTATAAGGCACAACTGGTTGCAAAATGTTTTAGACATCATTAAGGAATTGACTATAATGAAACCTTTTCACCCATTGCGATGTTGAAATCCATCAGAATACTATTGCCAATTTCCACTTACCATGACTATGAAATTTGGAAAATGTATTTCAAAACAGCATTACTTAACAAGAACCTCTAGGAAGATGTCTACATGACACAACCTGAAGGGTTTGATACTCCAAAGGATTCCAACAAGGTATGAAAGTTTCATAAATCCATTTATGGATTAAAGAAAGCATCAAGGACATGGAACATTTGTTTTGATGAAGCCATAATGGAATTTGGCATTGTTAAGAAGGAATGTGAGCCTTGTGTCTACAAAAGGTTTAGTGGAAGTGCAGTCATTTTCCTAATAGTATATGTTGATGACAAAATACTAATTGGAAATGAAGTACCTGTCTTACAATCAGTTAAGCCATGGTTGGATAAATTCTTCTCTATGAAATACTTGGGGGAGGCAGCATATATTCTTGGGATCAAGATCCATCATGATAGATCCAAGAGAATGTTGGGCCCGAGTCAAAGTATATAAATTGAAAAGATAATGAAGATATTTAGTATGGAACAATCCAAGAGGGGATTATTTCCAGTGTCACATGGCATTTATCATTCCAAGAAAATGTGTCCTCAGACAGATGAGGAAAGAAAGAAAATTTCAAGGATCCCTTACACATCAACGATTAGGTCAGTCATGTATGATATGATATGTACAAGGCTAGATGTTTCTTATGCATTAAGTGTGGTACGAAGATATCAAGCTGATCCAGGAGACTACCATTTGATGGAATTCAATACTATCCTTAAGTATTTGAGGAGTACTTAGGATATGTTTCTGGTTGATGGAGGAGATGAGGAACTAGTCATCAGAGGACATGTAGATTCTAGTTTCCAGACTGACCAAGATGACATGAAGTCACAGACTGGATACATATTCAGTTTGAATGGAGGTGCAGTGAGCTGGAAGAGCTCAAAACAAGGTGTGTTGGCAGATTCTACAGCAGAGTCTGAGTATATCGCAGCTTCTGAGGCAGCTAAAGAAGCAGTATGGATGTGAAGTTTCATCCAAGATTTGGATGTAGTACCTAGAAGTAAATATCATATCACACTCTATTGTGATAATACTACAGTGGTGGCACTTTCAAAAGAGCCAAGGTCACATCAGCAAACAAAGAAAATACTTCGAAAGTATCATCTCTTGAGGAATTTTTCTCAGAGAGGTGAAGTTATAGTGAGCAGTATTTCCATGGAAGACAACATGGAGGACCCCTTGACTAAAGCCTTGACTCAGCAGAAACATGATCATCATGTGAAGTCTAGCGGACTAAAAGTCGTAGGCAGTTGGCTCTAGTCCAAGTGGTAGTTTGTTAGAGTTGGTGTCATGAGAACCAACTATTTTTTACTTTGATTATGTGAATGTAGACTTATTATATAGTGTTCATTGTTCTGCATGACTATAATATAATAATGTCCTGGAATATTTGTTGCATTAATAAAGTCATGGCAGATCCCCACTATAATGAGAACCTTGAATTTCCATAACAATATTCTTAAATAAAGTTCTACGGTTGGATGACATACTATGATAGGACACATAGTATACAGACCATCATGTGTGAGTACTCATAAGAAGATGAGACTCTCTCTCATGGAGTTCACACTTGGTAATCTCAAAGATGGGAGATTATGATAACAGAACCACCATTAGCAATTGTGCATGTCTTGGTGTCATCGGACATTGCTATCTACGAGTGTGTGTAATGTTCCTTATACTGGAAGAATATCATTAACTCATGTCATGACTCGCGCACTTAGATTTGCTGAAGAAAAAACTATCATGAAGACAGTTGGTGGGAAGTAGGGTACGTTGGGTGCATCACGAATGACATATTGTTAATGGATAAGTTGAAGAACGATTTGTCCATTCTATATTTGTGGAAGTAGATATCTCGGGACCTTTGATTAAAATAGAACTATTTCCCAAATTCCATGTCCATGGTGTAATGACGAGTTTATTTATGGAAGTCAAAGAATGACAGATCAAGCACATAGGTTTATGAAACTGACATGAAACCTTCTTGATAAGATATTGAGACAAAGAGATTAAATTAAACGGTAAGAATTTGTATGAGGTGGCACATCAATGTGGCGTCAACTTCTTTCTCTTGGGTGCCTTGGCCCGTTTCTAGATAGTAATCTTGGACTTTAGGCAAGCCCGCCTAATGCCAACGAGAAAGAGGGCTTGAGGGTAACACACTAATTGTATCCAATTATCTCAAGTAGAATAAAGATTATTCCCATACATAGTTTAATAATTATTCAAGGAATCCTAAATTGTTTTAATGATGGCGAAAGAATAGAATGAAAATAAGATATACACATCATGTATTAATGATTACATGCCGTGTAGTTTTCATTTTTGAAAGGAAATTAAAAAAAGTACACGTTGTGCATTAATAATTACACGCCGTGTAGTTTTATGAAAAACAAGTACACACCGTGTATTTATGATTACACGCCATGTAGTTTTTCCCGTCAGGATTTTGAGGAGATAATACTGTTTTATTAAATGATATTTATTATAATCAGCGTGGGAGTATGTCATGGAATAAATGATTCAACATGGGGGTTTTAAATAAGAGTTAATGAAATAAATAAAATGCGTAACGCGTTTATTTATTTTCATAAATCTATAACCTTAAACCCGATATAAATATCCTCACAAACCCCAAAACTTTTCCAAATAATCGTTGTGCACAACAATTCTGTAGAATTCTCTCAAGACCGAAAGAACTCTATCCTCTAAGAATGCTCTCAAGACTGAGAGAGATCCACCTCCATCGGATCAAGGAGATCTAAGGTGGACAATGTAAGAAAAGGATTCTCCACGCTAGCACCTAGATATTGTTGAGCAAGTGTTGTTTTAAATAATACATAATATTATTATTTAAAGGGGGGTTTATATTAATACTATATCTCTTTATGAAAATTTCGATGCTCACAAATACCCTTAATTATTTTATAATGATTTTATTTGTTAAGTATTTTTCAGGAATTTATCCTTTTATTTTACTCTTGAAATAACGGGAATTTATTACTAAAGTATTCATATCTAGAGTCTTCTGGAAACACTGTTCATGCGCTACTTATTCGGAATCTACTTGAGCGTGTTCTGGAAACACTGTTCATACTCTACATGGATAAATGTAGTGTAAGGATGAAAAGCATGTATACTTTTTGAGATAAGGAAAAAGTATGGTTAATCAACCATACGTTATCAGCAAATTATGGAAGAAGAACCCTACATTAGGAAGAAACCCTATGTTTGGGATATCAGAAAAGTATGGAAGGCGAACCGTACGTAAATATTAAATGTTACATTTATTTATCAAAAGTATGGTTCATCAACCTTACTTTTGTAAACAACCATATGTTCTTGGAAATGTAGGGATCAAGTAAAAGTATGGATCTTTTATCATACGTTTGAAAGTTGAAGAGAAAAGTATGGATGGGAAACCCTACGTTTGGAATGAACCTTACGTTTGTTGCCAATTTTACATTGTCAACTTTACATTGTCAACCTTAAGTTGTGAACCATACGTTTTAAGACTACGTAATCAACCTTACGTTCAGAGGATGTATACAGTTCAACTCAACCTTACGTTTGGTGTCGGAGAATTTAAAGTCGATATTTTTATGCAACGATCAGTACGCTGATTATTAGGCTGATTTCAAGCTAGATTTAAAGATGATTTTAAAGTATGATTTTGACTGATTCAAAACCATTTTATCATTTTTTTGATCAAATTAAAAGGATATTTTTATTTCGAGTCTTCTGGGAAGTTACGACTACCCTGTAAATTCAAATGTTTGAATATCGTGAGTAAAAAAGGCGACTTTTGTGGATCTAATTTTACAGGAGAATTTATTATCATTCTTTTATTTATATGGGCTTTTTGAAACTGCATAGATAATTATTGATCATGTGTGATCTTTTGATTATTCTGAAAAAAAAAAAGGAAAATAGAGACTACTGAAACATATCGACCTACGGTTTCAAAAGGAGCGTCAAAGCTCTGTTTGTTAAAGAGGAAGAAACACGATAGAAGATTCACGTGTTCTATATCGAAGATCTACTGTGGATCTGTCTCTGCTAAAGTTGTGAATTATTATTTTTTCTATATTTATTGTAACGGATCGACTTAGAACGTCTCTTATGTGAAGATTATTATTTCTAAAGGCGACAATCTACCTACTATCAATTGCATGCTGTTGAAATTGTGAAGAACATCTGGAAAGTATATTCAGAATACAAAAATATTTATTTTCTATTCTTGAGTGATCGGATTATCATACTAAGCAGTGTAGGTTCTGTAAGTGAACTCGAATGCATAGTTTTTCCTTGGATTGTAAAGGTGTCAACTACCTATACTCAGTTGTTAACCGGTCTGTTGAAACGAGGACTAGATAGTGAAAATCATCAAGCTTGTGGAGTAGAGTATTGTTGGAGTGGACTAGGGGCCTTCTATTTCCCGAACCACTATACATCTTGTGTTTCTGCTATTTAAATTTCCGCTGCATCATTTTATCTGATTAAAGTTAAAAGGAAAAACACAATCTCGTGAAGATTTTTGAAAAGTCACAATTCACCCCCCCCCCCCCCTCTTGTGTATATTTGGTGTAATCCTATCCAATAATTGGTATCAGAGGTTGATCTTTCTGAAAAAGATTTAACAAACCGAAAGTGATTATACATAGAGAAATATGACAGATATAAGAGAGGGAATGTCTATGGTCAAAGCACCGTACTTTAATGGAGAAAACTATGGATGATGGAAGTCATGAATGATTATATATCTGAAAAACCTTAGATACAAAGTATATTCTAAGATTCTGACTCTATATGAAATACCAGAAAAACCTGAAACATGGAGTGTAGCTACTGAAGCAGATTGTGACATGAACTCGACGGCAATGAATGCAATTATATGTTGTCTAGGACCTGATGAGTTTAACAGAGTATCTCAATGCTGAACAGCATATTAAATTTGGAAAACTATTGTTTTTGCTTACGAAGAAACTAAAAATATCATGGAAATGAGATATGAAACTGCTAAGCTTAAATTTGATACATTCAGAATGGTTTAAGGTGAGATTATTACTCAAATTAATGGAATATTGACCGATATTATCAATAACATAACTGCCTTGGGAGATCCCATTAAACAAGCTGATCAAGCTTTAAAAGTATTGAGAGTACTGCCTACAAAATAAAATGGAATCTCTACAGCAATCAGACAGTCGACACATGTCAAATATTTAACCATGA
This sequence comes from Viscum album, assembly GCA_963277665.1. Classification (NCBI taxonomy): domain Eukaryota; kingdom Viridiplantae; phylum Streptophyta; class Magnoliopsida; order Santalales; family Viscaceae; genus Viscum; species Viscum album. Next base: position 45,358 of record CAUJRU010002274.1, read on the forward strand.
GAGAACTTATTGGAACATTAATTATGTATGAAGATGAGATAGAATAAGAATCTAATGAACATAAATTTCTTATCAAAAGAGATGATACTTCCTTGAAAGCATCATTACAGAGCAAAAATAGAAAGATGAAGAAAAATGTAAAAGAGAAGTCATAGAGTTCTGATTTATCTAATTCTGATGTGGAATTGTCTTAGCTAGCCTGAAGATTCACAAAATTCTTTAGAAAGAAGAAGGGATTTAGAAAATCCTTCAAAAAGGATGACAAGGAAGTCAGATGCTATGAATACAAGAAAATGGGGCATATCAGACATGACTGTCCTCAGCTAAAAGAAGACAAGAGAAAGAAATTTTATCAAAAGAAATGACTATGAGCATAAGGACAAGATAGCCATGAAAGCTACATGGAGTGTATCTGAAGACTCCAGTAGTAATTTTCAATCAGACTCATAGAAGGAGGAAGAAAATCTGAAAGCCAACATGTGTTTTATGGTAGAAACAGATGAGGGAGCAAATCACAAGAGCAAAAAGGACATATGATATATGGATAGTAGATGCTCAAGATATATGAGTGGAAACTCATTGAATTTATCTACACTCACTCAAAAAGATGGTGGACTTGTCAATTTTGGTGACAATTCCAAAGAAAAAATCATTGGTATTGGAATAGTTGGAGATCTAGAAGTTGTCTCAATTAATAAAGTACTTTATATACAAGGATTGAAACACAATATGATAAGTATCTTTCAACTATGTGATGATGTTTATGCTATTGATTTTTCTAACAATTGTTGTTCTATTTTCAAAAATAAATTTCTTAAATTTAGAGCACCAAGAACTAATAATGTGTATACCCTAGATTTAAATTCCTTGTGTAAACAACAAGTAAATTACTTAACTGCTAAAATGAATGAATCTTGGATCTGGCATAAGAGACTTGGAAATTGTAACGTATATGTTTTAAATAAGTTATCTAAGAAAAATTTAGTTTCTAATTTTCCTAGTCTCAAATTTGAATGTTACAGATTCTATGATACGTGTCAACTTGGAAAGCAACACAAATCATCCTTCAAATCTGTTAACAAAATTGCTACATCTAAACCTCTAGAACTTGTCCATATGGATTTGTTTGGACCTTCAAGAGTAGCAAGATTTGCTGGTAAATTATATGTATTTGTTTTATTTAATGACTATTCTAGATTTACATGGATTTTGTTTTTGAAATTTAAAAATGACGCTTTTACTTTATTTGAAAGTATTTGTAAATCTGTTCAAAATGAAAAAGTTTTTAAAATAATTTCATTAAGAAGTGATCATGGTGGAGAATTTGAGAATCAGGAATTTAATTCCTTCTACTCAAATATGAGTATTAAACACACCTTCTCTGCACCTAGAACACCACAACAAAATGGAATTGTTGAAAGAACTATTCAGGAAATGGATAGGACTATGCTAAATGAATACAGTCTTCCTACCCACTTTTGGGCAGAAGCTGTAAGCACAACCTTCTATATAATGAATAGAGTTTTGATTAGACCTCTTTTAAAAAATACACCCTATGAACTTTGGAATAACAGAAAACCTAAAGTTAACTACTTTAAAGTTTTTTGATGCAAGGTTTACATCTTGAACACCAAGGATAATCTTGGTAAGTTCAATCCAAAATCTAATGAAGGAATCTTCTTAGGATATTCAGTTACCTCCAAAGCTTATAGAATCTATAATAAGAAGTCAAGGATTGTTGAAGAATCAGTTCATGTGAAATTTGATGAATATGATCCCTTTGAGAAAAGGAAAAATCAAATGTATGAATCTGACTCTAATGATAACATGAGGCTTGAGAACATGAAAAATGATTTTGAAAAATATATAAATGAAATTTGGTCTAATTTAGAAGAACATGATACTGAAGAACCTATAAGTGTGTTACCTAGACAGACTAGAACCCTAAAGAATCACCCTTTAGAAACTATAATAGTTGACTTAGATACAAGAATAAAAACAAGAATAAATATAGGAAATCTTGTAGAATTATCTGCCTTTCTATCCCAATTAGAACCCAAGACTATATAAGAAGCTTTAGATGATGAAATTTGGATGATAGAAATGCAAGAAGAATTAAAATAGTTCAAAAGAAATGAAGTCTAGGAATTAGTGGAAAGACCACAGAACTATCTAGTGATAGGAACCAAATGGGTCTTTTGAAATAAGCAAGATGATCAAGGAATAATAACTAGAAATAAAGCTAGACTTGTAGCTAAAGGATATAATCCGGAAGAAGGTATAGATTATGATGATACTTTTTCACCTATAGCTAGACTAGAAGCGATTAGAATCCTCTTAGCCTATGCATCTCATATGAACTTTATATTATTTCAGATGGATGTTAAGTCTGCCTTTTTAAATGGTTATTTAATGGAGTAAGTTTATGTTGAGCAACCTCCTGGTTTTGAAAATTATCAAAAACCAGATTCTGTTTTTAAACTTACCAAAGCTCTCTATGGCCTTAAACAACCACCTAGAGCTTGGTATGAAAGATTAATCTCTTTTCCTTTTAAAAATTATTTTACTGTTGGAATGGAAGATCCAACACTGTTTAAGAAAACTGTGAATTCTAATATTTTATTAGTTCAAATTTATGTAGATGATGTAATTTTTTGGATCAACTAATAAAACCCTTTTTCATGAGTTTTCAAAGTCAATTCAAAAAGAATTTCAAATGAGTATGATGGGAGAACTAAATTTCTTTTTAGGAATTCAAATTTATCAAAAATATTTTTTAAATGTTTTGAATCAAAGTAAATACATTACTGATTTATTGAAGAAATTTGAACTTGAAAACATGAAGACATATACAACTCCTATGTGCACTAATATAAAACTTGATTTGCATGAAACTAGAAAACCAGTTGACAACAAGTTATATAGAGGTATGATTGGTAGTTTATTATATCTTACTACTAGTAGGCCAGATATAATGTATTCAGTATGTCTTTGTGCAAGATTTCAATCAAATCCAAAATAATCTCATTTAACTACTGTTAAAATAATTTTTAGATATTTAAAAGGAACTGTTTTTCAATCTCTTCTTTATCCTAAAACTTCTGATTTTAATTTGATTTCATATTCATATGAAGACTTTGGAATTTTTAGATTAGATAGAAAAAGTACATCAGGAACATTTCACTTTTTAGGAAAGTCTTTAGTGTCATGGTCAAATAAGAAACAACATTTAGTTGCACTATCAGCAGCTGAGGCAAAGTATGTTTCTACTGGCAGTTGTTGTGCATAGGTGTTGTGGATGAAAAACACTCTTATGTACTTTGGACTAAATTTATTAATACGCCTATTTTATGTGATAATACTAGTGCTACAAATATTTCAAAAAATCCTATTAATCATTCTAGAACCAAGCATATTGATATCAAACATCACTTTCTAAGAGATCATGTTCTTAAAAAGGATATATATTTGGAATTTGTAAGTACTGAAATTCAATTAGCTGATATTTTTACTAAACCACTTCCCACTGCAAGTTTTGATTTTATTATGGGGGAGATAGGTTTATTTGATTTTAAATGAAATTTTATTTTACTATAGTAGTTCTTTATTTTAATTCTTCTTAAAATAATTTAGCTATTTTGTTTTTCAAACAGAATATGTTTCTTTTCCCCGTGTAATCTATTTTATTTATTTTTAAATATATGTAATGATTATTAAAAACACGGGAATCAAGGTCGTCAAAAACCATTTTGACTTCTAAACCGTTTCATTTCTACCAAATCCTTTTCGAACCCACAAACAGCACCTCTTCTCATAAACCCTAATCTTTGAACCTCTGAAACCCTAACCTTCATACCTTTAGAGATTCTCGAAAAGATGGAAAAGAATAAAAGAGACGATGAAGCTGAAACTAGTAGTGCCAAGAAACAACGTTCAGAAGGAAGAAAAATCTTACAAGGCAAGGCGATTGATCTCGAATGGCTATATCAGACTAATCTCCTATTGAAACAAGCACTGTCATTTCAGAATCTCGAACAGACTTTCAACAGTGAGAATACGGAATTTTGGTATGAGTTAGAGCTTCGATACTTCTTCAAATCTGTACAGTTTATTCTAGGTGATACTGAGGACAGTATGATGGCTGAGATAGAGGATAAGGATTTCTCAATCTCGTCAGTAGAAATTGGTCAGATTCTCAACTTCCCTCATGAGGGAGTTTTTCATTTCAATTTGAAAAATATTGGAGATTCTGTGCATAAATTAGTGGAAATAATGTCATTTCTCTTTGGTATTAAGACTGTAAAGAAAATTTTTATCAAGGATTTGGAGCCTGATCAGAAAATTTTGGTCAAATTTGTGCAAATAGGGATTGCACCGAGGATGTCTGAAATGGAAAAGATATTATATCCCGATATATATATAATGTATCTTTTTCTCAGTGATGTTAAACTCAATTTTCCTAGGTATATGGTTAGATACCTATGATATTGTTGTCAGAGTGATTCCTGAATGAACTTTTATCCTTTTGGTCGATTCATCTCCAAGCTGTTGTTTACGAAGGACATGGGGAAACTGGTGGATTCCATAGTACGCTGTCATCACAGTAATGTGTTTAATGATGGAACTTTAAGAAATATTGGCTATTTCTAGAGTACTATAAAAGGAAAAAAAATTCCAGTAGGAGAAGATGATGAATCAGAGAGTACGCAAGCTCAATCTGCAAAGTCCAAGGAGGGACAAGCTGAATCAAGAGTCAGCACTACTGCAAGGAGGATCAGATTTGAAGTGGATGAAACTGAGGAAGAAAGATGTCAGGAGGGACTTCAGACTTAGAGGTGAAGACCTGTGCTTGAGGAACATACTTCCCTTAACTCAACTACAAGAGATTTACTCTCTTACAACTTTTTCAAAGAAAAGGTTGTTGAACAACCTCAAGAACAGAATGTCACTGTTACAGATCCTGATCCTGAAAGAATTGTAGTTGAAAGATCAGAACAACAGGTTGTAGATGATGTTGTCGTTTTACTTTAACAAGAAAAGGAGGAAGAGCCTGGTGAGGAAGTGGCTACACCTCAGGAAACTCCAGAGGATAACATTTTAGATATTTCATTGGAAGAACAAATTGTGGATGTTTTTTATGATCATGCTTCTGAAGCTCACACATAAGTTCTTCAAGAGAATTTTTCTATGGAAGAGTCTGAAAAGGAATCTGAGGAAAAATCTATAGACCAACCTACTCAGGACAAGGAGAAAGAAAAATTTGATGCTAAATCGTTACCTTTAGTACTGATACATCACACAGATCCTGAGAATGTGAATCAAGCACAGGGTTCTTTTGATTCAAGGAATAGGGAAGTTGAAGAGTTGTACAAAAAGTTATCTCAACTGCAATGTGAGAATGATTTTCTGAGAATCACCTTAGCATCAGAACAGTTGAAATTTCAAAAGCCTAAGGAGAGTTCTATTTCAAGGAAAGAAGTTGAAATTTTTAAAGAGGATATGATAAATGTTGTTGCCAAATTGAAATCTGAAATGGTTATGAAATCAGATTTCTCAGATCTTAAGTTGTTTATGGAGACACAATTTGCATCTGTTAGGAATAGTGCTACTAGTGGATCAGGTACTTCACCTAATTTAATCAGAAGATTTCAAGCTATCACAGCCGTAATGAGAAACATGAATGACAGGTTGCAAGATATTCAGTGAAACAGTGCTCCATTATCTGTTCTATTAGATAATCAGAAATTCTTGGTTGATAAGTTGACATCCAGTGAGCCAGGAATCTGCTCTATCTTAGATAAATTCACAGAGAAGTTGTCTTTATTTATGGAGAAAGAATAATGGATTCACGAGTTTTTCAAATCCAATCTCATTGAAGATATTCATGTGACTCAAGAGGCCAGAGATCTTATTATTCATCTCGGTGATGGATTAATGAAAAGGTTGAGAGAACAGTTAGCAGAAATCATGTCTACAGTCCAGAGAAGATAAACCCTACCTGTTAAATGCCAAAACCTTGATTCCTGTATTTATTATTTTTGTACTTTTAATGAAAATCTATTTCATTATATTTACTTGTTTTACTATTCTTATTTCTATATTACAGTAATCCAGATTGAATTATTACTAAACAGTTAATAATAGCATTTAATTCTATTCAGTGCTACATTAATCTGTGTTCTATTCCATATTCTATCATTCTTTTTGATATCACAAAAAGGGGGAGAAATTTGGATAAACACAAACATCTTTTCATTTGGGGGAGTAATTCATTTTATTGGGGAAGAAATTAAAACATGGATAAATTAAAGGGAGATATTTATCTTTTCCAAATTCAAAACTTATCTTTTAAAAATTTCAAAACTATATGTAATTAATTTTAATTTAAGTTAATTTCAGTAATTATTTTATGGGTTTTGTGATCATCAAAAAAGGGGAGATTGTTGAGCAAGTGTTTTTCTCAAAAGTACATAATATTATTATTTAAAGGGGGAGTTTATATTAATACTCTATCTCTTTATGATAATTTTGATGCTCACAAATACCCTTAATTATTTTCTAATGATTTTATATGTTAAGTATTTTGCATGAATTTATCATTTTATTTTACTCTTGAAATAATGGGAATTTATTACAAAAGTATTCGTATCTAGCGTGTTCTGGAAACACTGTTCAAGTGCTACTTATTCAGAATCTGCTTGAGCATGTTCTGGAAACACTATTCATACTCTATGTGGATAAACATTGTGTAAGGATGAAAAGAGTGTAAACTTTTTGAGATAAGGAAAATTTATGGTTAATCAACCATACGTTATCGGAAAAGTATGGAATAATAACCCTATGTTATGAAGGAACCGTACGTTTGGGATATTAGAAAAGTATGGAAGGAAAAATGTACGTAAATATTAAACATTACGTTTATTTATCAAAAGTATGGTTCATAAACCTTACTTTTGTAAACAACCATACATTCTTGGAAAATTATATATCAAGTAAAATTATGAATATTTTATCATATGTTTGAAAGTTGAAGAGAAAAGTATGGATGACCAACCCTATGTTTGGAATGAACCTTACGTTTATTGTCAAGTTTACATTGTCAACTTTACATTGTCAACCTTACATTGTGAACCTTATGTTCAAAAACTACATCATCAAACTTACGTTTAGAGGATTCATACAGTTCAACTCAACCTTATGTTTGGCATCGAAGAATTTAAAGTCGATATTTTTATGCAACGGTCAGTACGCTGATTATTAGGCGGATTTCAAGCTAGATTTAAAGCTGATTTTAAAGTATGATTTTGACTGATTCAAAACCATTTTATCAATGTTTTGATCGAATTAAAAGGTGATTTTTATGCCGAGTCTTCAGGGAAGTTACGATTACTCTGTAAATTCAAATTTTTGAATATCATGAGTAAAAAGGTGACTTTTGTGGATCTAATTTTACAGGAGAAGTTATTATCGTTCTTTTATTTATATGGGCTTTTTGAAACTGCATCAACAATTATTGATCATGTGTGATATTTTGATTATTCTGGAAAAAAAAAGGAAAATAGAGACTACTGAAACATACCGGTCTTTTGTTTCAAAAAGAGCGTCAAAGCTCTATTTGTTAAAGACGAAGGAACACGATTGAAGATTCACTTGTTCTATAATGAAGATATACTATGGATCAGTCTCTGCTAAAGTTGTGAATTATTTTTTCCTATATTTGCTGCAATGGGATTGACTCAGTATGTATCTTATGTGAAGATTATTATTTCTGAAGGCGACAATCAACCTACTATCAATTGCATGCTATTGCAATTGTGAAGAACATCTGGAATGTATTTTCAGAATACGAAAATCTTTCTTTTCTATTCTTGAGTGACCGACTTCTCATACTAAGCTATGTAGGTTCTGTAAGGGAACCAAAAGGCTTTGTTTTTCCTTGGATTGTAAAGGTGTCAACTGCCTGTACTTAGTTGTGAACCAGTCTGTTGAAACGAGGACCAGATAGTGAAATTCTCCAAACTCATGGAGTAGAGTGTTGGTGGAGTGGACTAGGGGCCTTATGTTCCCCAAACCACTATACATCTTGTGTTTTTGCTATTTAAATTTCTGATGCATCATTTTATATGATTAAAGTTAAAAGGCAGAACACAATCTCGTAAAGATTTTTGAAAAGTCAAAATTCACCCCCCCCCCCCTCTTTTGTATATTTGGTGTAATACAATCCAACAGATATTCTTTTGGTGATGTCTAGAGATATGTGGTGCATGTGTGGATCACCGCTAGAGGAAGTCTACACTTGGCTTCTGCGATGCAATGACGAATCACATCGGAACGTGATCAGAAATATCAGCAAAGAAAGAACGCCATAAAAGGTACTTCTTGTAAATTAATTAAATTAATTATAATCAACCTATGATGATCTTCCTTTATTTTTCCAGGACTTTTCTTCTTCTTTTTCTATTTCTGTGATTCGATCTGTGGAGTCTAGAATTTATCATTGTATTGATCCCGGATTGATCATTGCTAATGAAAAAATGGCCAAGTGGGCACATCCACCCACGAGCTTCCACTATGCTCAGAACCATCAAATGGTATCATAGGTAGGCTACAACATTGATTATAGTTATTTAATTTTCATTAATAATTTACGCATTTATATTTGATTCAATTCAAGATAAATCGTTCTATAAATCTGAATGAATGAGGTCTATTCTTCCTCCTTTGTTTCTCAATTCACATCACATAAATGACATTTTAATTTTAATTTTGATTAAAATAAAAATGAGGAACTCATCAGGAGGAGACACTCTTTCTGTCTGTACAACACAAGAATACACGGTGTGTAGTGAAAACTACATGCCGTGTACTTAGGTTCAACGAACTGGTACAAGTCCTCCAAACCACGCCGTGTGAATTGAGTATACCTAATTATTTATTACACCATATTGACCAGAACTGAATGGTGCATGGAAGACGGAATACATTGAATTTATTTTGAATCAACACACCGTGTAGTCTGATCCAGCCCAGGAGAAACTGTGTACAAGGAGAAGCCATGTACCATGTACACGGGATCACCAGGCTGGTAACCGTGTAACTAGGAAGTACACGTTGTGTACTCCAAAATTTCCAAAGTATAGAAAACACGCCAAATCCCCCGGCGTGTTCTTTGGATAAAGGGTGAAAACAAATACAGGCCATATAATATAGCCTACACGCCGTGTACTTTCCAGAAATGGAATTTCACTAGGTTTTCTCCAAAGTACAAAGTCCCGTACAAGGAATATGGATGAGAAGAATCTCAAGTAAATTCAAAAAGGAATTTAAGATAAAGAATTGATTAATTATAATATCATAATTAATCTAATTCAAGAACGACTTATCTTAAATAAGATAATGATTAAAATAATTTGAATACTAAATATGTGTAAATGTCTTTGTAGGCTATGGATGATCATGAGATAGACCAAATACCCTTTGTATGTGTATGGTTTCATTTAAATTTAAATTTATTTAAATTCGTTGGCCTGTGATCCTTCTTCCAATAAAATATAGGGCCTGCATTCCCATGGTTTATTTAATGTAAACCCCATGTAATGGAGGATCTCCCAAGCCAGAGGAGACAGTTCAAAACCCGAAGCTAAGGAAAAACCATCCCAATAAGATACAAAGGTGGACAGGTGGGAGATACAAAACACGAACCAACGTTTCAAGGTGTTTTCCCCCTAGGTCAATGTTAGCTTATCCAAACTGATAGATAAGATAACCAATATAAACTCATTATCATGCCATCTTATTTTATTTCTATCTGATTGCATGGTTTATTTATTATGTATGTGTTGTCACGATCACATAGTAAATAAGAATAAACAACCAGGAAAAGATGAAATAAAATAAAAACCGGACTATGCGTAAACATTATCAGAACATGGTTAATCACTTAAGCAAGAATCACTTAATATTAACAAGCATGTGATAATAAAAAACTATGCATAAAGGATTAATTTCCCTAAAATACCATATTAAGTCAGACCAATCCTTCCTTTACTTGATTAAGGTAAAGACTTAATAAAACTATGTGTTTGACCAACCCTTGTTGGGACTAGTGATGCAAAGTGGGCTCGCGGCCCGTGGGCTTTGCGGGTATGGGGCGGGTCGGGCCTAAAAATTTTGACCGTTTAGAGTGCGGGCCAATGCGGGTTGGGCCCACGTGGGTGTGGGCTAATGCGAGTTGAGCTCGTGCGGGTGCGGGATTTCCCGCGGGCGTGATTTAAAAAATATATATTATTTTTACAACATATGTTTTCTTTAACATTTTAGTTTTTTTAATAAAAAAATCATGGTTAAATGGTGATATATGATTTCTCACCATAATGGTCATATTAATTCACCATTTATTCACATGTGAATTTTAAATAGGCCTATATTCATTGTTTTAATATGATATTATATTATTTATATAGTAATTACTAATCATATTCACATGGTGTGTCAACCCATCACTCGAAAAATGGAACTCGTCGCCCCTGTGCATGGTTTCAATTCTATAAGAGTTATTATAATCATAATTTTTTTAGGTCAATTTAATTTTGTTATTATTTAATTTTATTTTGTTATTAAGAGAATAGGATTGAACCACGTGAAAACACTATTAATAGCTTCCTCTAAAACTAATCACTACCTGGAGAGACATCATTCATTCATAGGTTTAGTTGTTCACAATACCACACAACCAACATTATCATTAATCGACCATCACTGGCCACTCACCTACTTTCTATCACAACAGTTCGCCACCACATTGACGTCACCACATGCCACTATTAATATAGCGACCGATACATTACATACATTGTTAATACTTCAAAATTGAAGCATACTTATTACAGCATATAACAAAACCACGAAAGGATCGTATAGGTATAGTGTATTTAGAAACTGGGAAACATAAACAACTGGTTCATAAAGCATCAACTTTGCCTCCCACTTATTTCATCATATCTAGAGTCCCTTTTTGGAATATCCTACTTAATAACCTTCTTCCTGACCTGGGGAAAGAAAACATACAAAAGGGTGAGCTCAAATGCTCAGTAAGGATAAACAAAATAAATATCAATCACATCGTATACACAAGAACATAACTTTTGGAAATCGTATCTTGCAAAAGAGATCATAATTTCATAACATGGGATAAATCATGGAAGTGAAATGTAATCACAATAATCATAACTTAAAACATGAAACTTTGTGGCATTCACACATAATCATAGAGAATCATTTCTTGTTAGTCAAGACTCATTGCCAAGACTACCTTAGTGGACAAAGTCCCTTTCTGAACCGAGTCACCCTCATTTCAATCCTATTTCACTGAACCGGTATAACCTACCGTTCCATCCATGTCTATCTCATGAGATATAAAATCTTTACCCAATGCATTGGAGGGAGATATAGGTACCACCCATCTCATAATGATACCATTCTTATGTGTGCCACAAAATCATAAACCATACATCATAGCATAACCCATGTAACAAAAATGGGAATCTTAAATATCGTGACATCATAAAACAATTCATATAAGATAAAGGGATTCATAAAAATATAATTCCATTACAACATAGTCAAATCAATGTAATAATAGGGATAGAAACAGAACCCTTTATTATCTTAGATGGAAAATAATTTTGATAAAACATTTGAACTCCATTCATGAGGAAAATATCCTTTCGGCTTCAAAAACACTTTTCCTTTCTTAACATGTCGTACAATTATAAATTAAAAGAAGTTGATTAAAAATAAACTTGAAAACTTTTAAAGGAAGATTCTTGTAAATAATGTTTTAAAAATCCATTCATGCCGTATAAGTTAAAAAAACATTTTTCGCGTACTTTTGTCGGAAAAGTCAAAAAAGTACCTTGTACGAAAAACGACAAAAGATTCCTTTCATATCTTTTACTAAAAACTCACTGAAGGTTAAAATAGGATTTAAACATTTTTTGGTGAATGAAAATAATATTACATATTGAGGAAACATGGATGTGGATGATAAAATACACCCCAGTAAATACCAAAGTATAAACAATCTCGGATAAAAATGAGATTGTGATATTTCCCTTACCTTAGGTCCGAATTTCTTTGTAAGTGTCCGAACCTTTTGTATAATGATTTAAATAATGTTATTGACTTATTCCAGAATCATACTTATTTTTATGATATCATATATGGTCATATTCTTAGCTTCTTAGTAGTAATATTGCATTGCTACTTGTTATTCGGGTGTTTATAACTTTTTGTTCTTATGCGTGTTTTGTCGAATAAATTCTTATTCTTTTCTTTAGGTTATAGATACCTAATTTCCAGAATGTTATTAGTGTAATATATATCATATTCATTCATTCAATTCATTTATATAATCATTATGAAATGAAGATCATGTAGAACGAGTCGCATCAGATCGTGGAGACGGTATTCCGTACGTACGCACGAGTAATGATATCGTTCCTATGATCATGGAATTGTATTGGAGTATATGTATACTATTTCAGAATCAATATCACTTTATAATAGTCATATATAGTCATTATTTACACCATTATACCCATCCAAGTAAGGCGGTGGTGGAAAATAGATTACACTACGGCGTGGAGACGGTATTCCGTACGTACGCACGCGCGGTGATTTCTTTTTCCGTAGGATGGATAGATGGTGAAATAGGGTTGTTTCATACTTATAATAACATATCAGTATATGATTGATAGTGATGTTATTACTTCATAATGAAAAAACTAAATAAGAAGAAGTGGAAGAAGAAATAAAGATGAAAGAATCGGTAACGGACATTACCTCTTCTTTGAAGTGCTTCTTTGAGACCTTCTTTTAGGGCACTAAAATTGGTCTTTTAAGAATACCAGAACCTCTATGATGTCTCTAGGGAAGTGTAGAGGAGAAAGTGGCAGGGGTTGGCCGAGCTTGAAGGCTCAAAGTGGTGTGAGGAAGAGGGGGAGGAGGTGTGCTTTTATAAGGGAGGAGAGGGGCACCTTTGGAATAACTAAAAATATTATTTTATTATAAAGTCAAGTTCGGTTTTAAATAGCTCCAAATTGATATATTTCGAAGCTAAGGTGGGTATGGGTCGAAAGCCTCTCATACAATAGAATTTAGACAAGTTTAGGTTCCTATTTTAACCTTATCATTTAGATTTAACATTAAGTTAAATAATTTTACTTTTACCATGTCTTCTTGTGTTCTTATACTATAAGGTTAATAAACTTATTATAAGCAGCCAAACGAATCCCAAGTTGTTTATTATTAATATATATAACCTTATCTAAGTCATTTGGCAGAACTTTAGATTTTTAGGAATAAAATAACAATTACCAATATAATATTTGTTTTAAAAACTATTTTATGTCAATTTTGACACTATTTAGTAATTGATTTTTTTGAGAATCATAACAGAATTATTAGTTCGAACCAAGTTAATTAAATCAATACTAACATATCATATTAACCTAGAAAATTAGTGGCATTCATAAAAAGCCTCAAATTACATTTATTTTTGTGTTTATAACATCAATTATGCCAATATTTCATTAATAAGATAATTACTGCATCATCATTGTGTCATAAATAAATTAAATTATTTAATGTCTAAAAATTACAAATAAAATACCATTATGTAGGAAATCTTTTTAGGTTTCTAATGAATATTTATAGTCGAATTTATCTTATGTATAACCCCATATTAAAAATTATTTACTTATTAAACTTTGATATTAACTATTTTAACCCTTCTTTAAATAAATTAATAATAAATGTCCTAATCTAATCCAAGTGGGCCTAAATGGTCATATTTTATTCCTAAGTTTGTTTTTGGTCGAATTACACTTATCCAATATAATTATGACATGTGTTAGGGTAATAATAATATCATCTTTACCCTTAATTACCCTATTTACTTATTACCGTGGTAAAAAAAAGTAAAAAGTTACTATTCACCAAAAAATTATTTTCATCTCATTGAACCACATTTTACTTACTGACATCAACCGTGTCTCTCGGATTTTTGAAATTCCACTCACAGAAGCGGTAAAATTAAGTTTTATGAAAAATTCAATTTTTTAACTACCACTTAGTGGTTTCACTATTCATCAAAAATTGAAAGTTTTCAGAAAAATACCAAAATTTCACCCTAAGCTAATTTTGATATTCCGAATCCAAAAATGAAGTCCATTTTGAAAAATAAAATTTATAAAATTTCAAAAAGTGGTTATTACTATTCATAACGGCTAGTTTTAATAATATTTTAATAGCATATCGTTGTTTAGTGAAACTCGGTATTGCGTACGACGCAAGCTATCGAGGAAGGTCGCGATTTCGTGTAAATAAAGCCAAGCAAGTGTTGTGTAGAAAAAGATTCCTTTGATGATTTATATAACATAAAAGTCTCGGGTGTTACATTCTACCCCCCTTAAAATGAATTTCGCCCTCGAAATTCGTCACTTTGTAACAAACAGATGAGGATACCTCTCCCTCATCATATCCTCAAGCTCCCATGTAGCTTCTTCTAATTGGTGGTTCCTCCATAAAACTTTCACCAATCGAGTGGTCTTGTTTCGTAGGACTTTTTCGCTACGATCCAGAATCTCTATCGGTTGTTCTTCATAAGAAAGATCTTTCTCCAACGGTACAACTTCTGAGCTGAGTACATGTGAAGGATCAGGTATGTACTTTCTCAGGAGAGATACATGGAACACATCGTGAACTTGAGAGAGATTCGGTGGAAGCTCCAATCGGTAAGCTACCTTCCCAACACGATCCAGTATTTCAAAAGGACCGATATATCTAGGGCTCAACTTCCCCTTCTTTCCAAATCTCATAACCCTCTTCCAGGGAGATATTCGTAAGAACACTTTATCGCCCACTTCAAACTCTAGGTCTTTTCTTCAGTTGTCAGCATAACTTTTCTGTCGACTCTAAGCTGCTCTTATGTGTTTTTGAATAGATCTGACCTTTTCTGCCATTTCATCAACGAGATCAGGTCCTAATAGCTTTGTTTCCCCAACTTCATCCCAGCAAGTTGGAGTCCTGCATTTCTTTCCATAGAGAGCTTCATAAGGATCCATCTGACTACTGGAGTGAAAGCTATTATTGTAAGAAAATTCCACCAAAGGTAGGTGTTGATCCCAACCTCCTTTGAAATCCATAGAGCAAGCTCTCAACATATCTTCTAGGGTTTGAATTGTTCTCTCAGACTGACCGTCTGTCTGAGGATGATAAGCAGTTCTGAAACTCAACTCTGTATCCAGAGTATGCTGAAGACTTCGCCAGAACTTTGAGGTAAATCTCGGATCCCGATTAGATATAATAGAAAGTGGTACTCCATGCAATCTTACCACTTCCTTTACATATATCTTGGCAAGCTGATCCAGAGAGAAATCCTCTCTAATAGCAATGAAGTGTGCAGACTTTGTAAGACGATCAACTATGACCCAGATAGCATTATTGCCTTTGGATGTTTTAGGAAGTCCTGTGACAAAGTCCATAGTGATGTTTTCCCACTTCCATTCGGGTATGGGTAATGGTTGTAACATCCCCTTAGACTTTTGTCTCTCAGCTTTAACTTGTTGACAAACCAAGCATCGAGAGACATATTCAGCAACATCTCTTTTCATGCCATCCCGCCAGAAGTACTCTTTCAGGTCCCTATACATCTTCGTGCTTCCAGGATGAATAGAGAATGAAGAACTATGAGCCTCATCCAGCAGCTCCTTCTTTAATTTGGGGATGGGAGGAACAGAAACCCGATTCCTGAACTTTATTATCCCATCACAATCAAGGTTGAACTCAGGAACATTTCTCACCTTCTTTTGTAACTCGACATCTTCTTTCTGTGCCTCTTTAATCTTCACATGTATAGATGGTTGAACATTAATTTGAGAAAGATAAGATTTTCCCCTTCCATTATAATTCCAAGATCCATCCTTTGTAAATCCATAAATATTGGATCTTTTGTGATCCTCATCATGGATAAACTAGCATGGTCTTGTCGACTTAATGCATCTTCCACCTTGTTTGCTTTCCCAGGGTGGTAATGGATTGAGCAGTCATAATCCTTAATTATCTCCAGCCATCTTCTTTGACGCATATTCAGCTCCTTTTGTGTGAAAATATACTTTAAACTTTTATGATCAGTATAAATATCACACCTTTCACCATAAAGGTAATTCCTCCAAATCTTTAATGCAAATATTACCGCAGCTAACTCCAAATCATGTGTTGGGTAATTTTGCTCATGGATTTTCAACTGTTGTGAGGCATAAGCTATCACCATATCATTTTGCATAAGAACACACCCTAATCCCTTCTTGTATGCATCACTATAGATCAAAAATCTTTCTCCACTACAAGGCAGTGTGAGCACAGGTGCACTGGATAACCTTCTTTTCAACTCCTTGAAATTCTCTTCACATTCCTCCGTCCAGACAAACTAAACTCCTTTCCGAGTCAACTTGGTGAGTGGATTAGATAATCGTGAAAAATCTTTCACAAAACTTCGATAATATCCAGCCAAACCAAGAAAACTTCGGATCTCAGTTACTGTTGTTGGTCTCGAACATCTTTCGATAACCTCTGTTTTTGTTGGATCCACAGATATCCCCTCTTTTGAGATTATGTGACCCAAAAATGCAAATTTTTGAAGCCAAAATTCACACTTGGTAAATTTGCCATAAAGCTTCTCCTTTCTCAGGGTCTTCAATATAATTCTCAAGTGATCTTCATGTTCTTCCTTGCTCTTTGAATAGACAAGAATATCGTCTATAAAGACTACCACAAATTGATCAAGATAGTCTCTAAAGACTCTATTCATCATATCCATGAAGATAGCAGGGGCATTAGTAAGACAAAATGGCATCACTATAAATTCATAGTGTCCATACCTTGTACGGAAAGCCGTCTTTGGTATATCCTCCCTTTTGACCCTTAATTGATGATACCCTGAATGAAGATCAATCTTGGAAAAGTATTGAGCTCTGCGTAGTTGGTCAAATAAGTCATCAATGTGTGGGAGAGGATATTTGTTCTTGATAGTGATCTTGTTAAGTTCTCGATAATCAATGCAGAGTCTCATTGATCCATCTTTCTTCTTAACAAATAGAATAGGTGCTCCCCAAGGTGACGCCCTAGGGCGTATGAATCCCTTATCAAGATTCTCTTGGAGTTGCTTCTTCAATTCCTGCAACTCAATTGGGTCCATTCTATAAGGTGTCTTTGAAATAGGCAAAGCACCCAGTACGAGTTCTATTGAAAACTCAACTTCACGATTTGGTGGAAGACCCGGTAATTCCTCCGGAAAGACATCATCAAACTCCCGTACAATGGGAATATTCTTAATCGTGAGTTTCTCACCAACCATTTGAGATAAATAACCTTCATTTAGTGAAATCAATACCCATAAAATGGAAGAAATTTCCACTGGAAGGTTATGTTCATCCTTGCATTGATAGACGATCATAGATTGATCTGGAATATGAAATGTGACTTCCCTTCTTTGGCAATTGATATGAGCTCCATATAAAGAAAGCCAATCCATGCCAAGAATCACATCAAATTCCACTATAGGAAGGATCACAAGATTTACAGGAAGCACTTTCCCACAAACTTCGATTGGAGAAGAATTATAGACTTTTGATGCGACTGTTGTGCCATTAGGTGTTGTCACAGCTAACTCAACATCTAATTGTTGAGGTAATACGGTGATACCCTTAGAAAATTCTTCAGAAATAAAAGACTGGGTGGATCCAGAATCAAATAAAACATTTGCTACTTTAGAGTGGATGGTAATTGTACCTTTCACCACATCGTTATCGTACTCCACATCGCTGATAGAAATTTCATGTGAATTTCCTTTGTCTTTAGCCTTAAGAGTTTGTTGACGTCGACCATCATAATCAACACTTGGATTAGGGCATTTATTGGCATAATTCCCCATCTCCTTGCACTTGAAACATTGAAGTGTATTAGGTTCATTCTGTGTATCCCTTCCTTTGTTTGCATCATTAGACATCTTCTTCCTATCATCGCGGCATTCAAATGCCCGATGACCTTCCTTTCCACATATGAAACATTTACTTGTCCCTTTAAGACAACTCCCTCCATGTTTCTTTCCACACTTTGAGCATAAGGGAAAGCTCATCTTCTTTTCAGTGTGCTCTTTATATTTTCCTTTGAATTCCATTTTCCTCTTCTTATCAAACCCATATGACTGATGGGTTACTCCAATCTCCATCTCGACTTTGAGAGCACATCGAACGATTTCCTCATAGCTATTGAAGTCCCTTATGGCTAACTCCCTTCGAAGACTTGGTTTTAAGCCACTAAAGAATCGATCAATCTTACTCTCAGGTTGGATAATAATACTAGAAGCGTACCTTGCAAGTCTTGTAAAATTTGCTTCATAGGTACCAACAGATTCATCATCCTTTTGCTTTAGTTCAAGAAACTCTTTCTCCATCTTTGTTCGGAGAATACGAGGGAAGTACTTATTGAAAAATAAGTTCTTGAACTCGTCCCATTCCATGGAATCAATTTCATCTCTTTGCCTCGTATTCTTAATAAGATTACACCATTGATCAGCATCACCTTCCAAACGATACACTGCTAGGATGACTTTATCATGTTCAGAACATTGAAGAATTGAAAATATCTTTTCAGTAGTACTAATCCATTTTTCAGCAACTAATGGATCAGTAGACCCACTGAAAGAAGGTGGACGCTGCCTCATGAAGGATTCAAAAGAATGTTGCTCCTTACTTTGCTCGTTTGGAAGTCCTGCATGATTCATAGCTTGAGAAATTTGTGTGAGCATGGCTACAAGATTTTGCATTCTAGCTCCCATAACTTTTGGTTGCTCAGGGGGACAATCATTGCATTGCCCGTCGCATTCCGCATTAACACGGTTCCTTCGGGTTCCATCCATTGACTAAAACCAAGAAGAATAGTGTGAGAAACACTAATTATAATAGGAAAACCACATAATCAAGAATAAAATTTCACACTTAAGGTCTTATCCTAGGTTATTCATGGCCATTTCTAAAACACTAAGATTGTGTTCTATGCTTAGACTTATCCTTAGGGTTCTTACTAAGACTTTCACATCCTAGTTTCCAAAGGTTGACTATACCTTTCCTCTGATACCAACTATAACGACCCATACATTACATACATTGTTAATACTTTAAAATTGAAGCATACTTATTACAACATATAACAAAACCACGAAAGGACCATATAGGTATAGTGTCTTTAGAAACTGGGAAACATAAACAACTGGTTCATAAATCATCAACTTTGCCTCCCAATTATTTCATCATATCTAGAGTCCCTTTTTGGCATATCCTACTTAATAACCTTCTTCCTGACCTGGGGAAAAAACATACAAAAGGGTGAGCTCAAATGCTCAGTAAGGATAAACAAAAGAAATATCAATCACATCATATACACAAGAACATAACTTTTGTAAATCTTATCCTGCAAAAGAGATCATAATTTCATAACATGGGATAAATCATGGCAGTGAAATGTAATCACAATAATCATAACTTAAAACATGAAACTTTGTGGCATTCACACATAATCATAGAGAATAATTTCTTGTTAGTCAAGACTCATTTCCAAGACTATCTTAGAGGACAAAGTCCCTTTCTGAATCGAGTCACCCTCGTTTCAGTCCTGTTTCACTGAACCGGTATAACCTACCGTTCCAGCCATGTCTATCTTATGAGATATAAAATCTTTACCCAATGAATTGGAGGGAGATATAGGTCCCACCCATCTCATAATGATACCATTCTTATGTGTGCCACAAAATCATAAACCATACATCATAGCATAACCCATGTAACAAAAATGGGAATCTTAAACATCGTGACATCATAAAACAATTCATATAAGATAAAGGGATTCATAAAAATATAATTCCATTACAATATAGTCAAATAAATGTAATAATAGGGATAGAAACAGAACCCTTTATTATCTTAGATGGAAAATAATTTTTATAAAACATTTGAACTCCATTCTTGAGGAAAATATCCTTTCTGCTTCAAAAACACTTTTCCTTTCTTAACATGTCGTACAATTATAAATTAAAAGAAGTTGATTAAAAATAAACTTGAAAACTTGTAAAGGAAGCTTCTTGGAAATAATTTTTTAAAAATCCATTCATGCCGTATAAGTTAAAAAAAACATTCTTCATGTACTTTTGTCGGAAAAGTCAAAAAAGTACCTCATACGAAAAACGACAAAAGAATCCTTTCATATCTTTTACTAAAAACTCACCGAAGGGTAAAATAGGATTTAAAAATTTGTAGGTGAATGGAAATAATATTACATATTGAGGAAACGTGGATGTGGATGATAAAATACACCCCAGTAAATACCAAAGTATAAACAATCTCGGATAAAAAAGAGATTGTGATATTTCCCTTACCTTAGGTCTGACTTGCTTTGTAAGTGTCCGAACCTCCTGTATAATGATTTAAATAATGTTATTGACTTATTCAAGAATCATACTTATTTTTATGATATCATATATGGTCATATTCTTAGCTTCTTAGTAGTAATATTGCATTGTTACTTGTTATTCGGGTGTTTATAACTTTTTGTTCTTATGCGTGTTTTGTCAAATAAATTCTTATTCTTTTCTTTAGGTTATAGATACCTCATTTCCAGAATGGTATTAGTGTAATATATATCATATTCATTCATTCAATTCATTTATATAATCATTATGAAATGAAGATCATGTAGAACGAGTCGCATCACATCGTGGAGACGGTATTCCGTACGTACGCACGAGTGATGATATAGTTCCTATGATCTTGGAATTGTATTGGAGTATATGTATACTATTTCAGAATCAATATCACTTTATAATAGTCATATATAGTCATTATTTACACCATTATACCCATCCAAGTAAGGCGGTGGCGGAAAATAGATTACACCACGGCGTGGAGACGGTATTCCGTACGTACGCACGCGCGGTGATTTCTTTTTCCGTAGGATGGATAGATGGTGAAATAGGGTTGTTTCATACTTATAATAACATATCAGTATATGAGTGATACTGATGTTATTACTTCATAATGAAACAACTAAGGAAGAAGAAGTGGAAGAAGAAATAAAGATGAAAGAATCGGTAACGGACATTACCTCTTCTTTGAAGTGCTTCTTTGAGACCTTCTTTTAGGGCACTAAAATTGGTCTTTAAAGAAGACCAAAACCTCTAGGATGTCTCTAGGGAAGTTTAGAGGAGAAAGTGGCAGGTGTTGGACGAGCTTGAAGGCTCAAAGTGGTGTGAGGAAGAGGGGGAGGAGGTGTCCTTTTATAAGGGAGGAGAGGGGCACCTTTGGAATAACTAAAAATATTATTTTATTATAAAGTCAAGTTCGGTTTTAAATAGCTCCAAATTGATATATTTCGAAGATAAGGTGGGTATGGGTCGAAATCCTCTCATCCAATAGAATTTAGACAAGTTTAGGTTCCTATTTTAACCTTATCATTTAGATTTAACATTAAGTTAAATAATTTTACTTTTACCATGTCTTCTTGTGTTCTTATACTATAAGGTTAATAAACTTACTATAAGCAGCCAAACGAACCCCAAGTTGTATATTATTAATATCTATAACCTTATATAAGTCATTTGGCCGAAACTTAGATTTTTAGGAATAAAATAACAATTACTAATATAATATTTGTTTTAAAAACTATTTTATGTCAATTTTGACACTATTTAGTAATTGGTTTTTGTGAGAATCATAACAAAATTATTAGTTCGAACCAAGTTAATTAAATCAATACTAACATGTCATATTAACCTAGAAAATTAGTTTTATTCATAAAAAGTCTCAAATTACATTTATTTTGGTGTTTATAACATCAATTATGCCAATATTTCATTAATAAGATAATTACTGCATCATCATTGTGTCATAAATAAATTAAATTATTTAATGTCTAAATATTACAAATAAAATACCATTATGTAGGAAATATTTTTAGCTTTCTAATGAATATTTATAGTCGAATTTATCTTATGTATAACCCCATATTAAAAATTATTTACTTATTAAACTTTGATTTTAACTATTTTAACCCTTCTTTAAATAAATTAATAATAAATGTCCTAATCCAAGTGGGCCTAAATGGTCATATTTTATTCCTAAGTTTGTTTTTGGTCGAATTACACTTATCCAATAGAATTAGGACATGTTTTAGGGTAATAATAATATCATCTTTACCCTTAATTACCCTATTTACTTTTTACCGTGGTAAAAAAAAGTAAAAAGTTACTATTCACCAAAAAATTATTTTCATCTCATTGAACCACATTTTATTTACTGACATCAACCGTGTCTCTCGGATTTTTGAAATTCCACTCACAGAAGCGGTAAAATTAAGTTTTATGAAAAATTCAGTTTTTTAACTACCACTTAGTGGTTTCACTATTCATCAAAAATTGAAAGTTTTCAGAAAAATACCAAAATTTCACCCTAGGCTAATTTCGATATTCCGAATCCAAAAATGAAGTCCATTTTGAAAAATAAAATTTATAAAATTTCAAAAAGTGGTTATTACTATTCATAACGGCTAGTTTTAATAATATTTTAATAGCATATCGTTGTTTAGTGAAACTCGGTATTGCGTACGACGCAAGCTATCGAGGAAGGTCGTGATTTCGTGTAAAGCAAGCCAAGCAAGTGTTGTGTAGAAAAAGATTCCTTTGATGATTTATATAACATAAAAGTCTCGGGTGTTACAATTAACCCACAAAAAAATGTTACATCGCATTTTTAAAACTCTAGTTATTGTTAATCCATACTTCTCCCCACAAATACTTTTAAGAATGATAAAAAAATATAGTATTTAAATGATTATAAAAAGTATTTTTTTTGTAAACGTGGGTAATCCCACGAGAAACCTGCGGGTTTATGCTGGGTGGGGAGGGTTTGAAATTTTTTTTGTTCGCATTATATGTGGGCTTTTGTGGACAAACCTGCGCGGGCTCAAACCCGTGTGGGCTTGGCCCACCCTGCCCCACCCCGCCCATTTTGTATTACTAGTTGGGACACTAACTTTTATAAAGGAAGATCTTATGAAAGTTTCAGGTTGACTTAAACATTTTACATCAAGAGGAGTATCCCTTAATAGACTTGTTGTAAAATGGAGGCAAGTGTTGAGGAAATCCATGTCCGGATTTCAGGATTGGGGAGTCCACTCAACAGATCAAGGAATTGTAAGCACACAGTTGGTAAAGACTTTCCTACCTAAATACCTTCAAATAGCTTGACCAACCCTTTTTGGGGTAATGAAAAATGGAATATGGATCCTTACCACTAGAATGTCATAGAAACTTGAAATTTTGAGTTCAATGGTGAGGGCCATTGGGACTTGATAAAATAGTGGGAGAATTAATAAATTCATTTATTATTTTTCATAAAACGTAATCAAAAGGTATTAGTAAATCTGCTATTTTAATTTGTAGAATCAATATGAGAAACTCGTTAACAACATTTTCTCTGTGATCAATTCTAGATAAAGAAAATATCTTCAACGACAATAACTTTCAGGAATGGTTTAGGCGCCTTCAGGTTATCCTACACCATGAATGAAAGTTTTATGTGTTGGAGTCCTCACTTCCTGATTTGCATGCCCAAGGGGTGAGTGATGAAGATTTCCTGGTCTATGATCAACATTTAAGTGATGCACTCGATGTACAATGTTTGATGTTATCATAAATTTCTAGTGAGCTCACGATGTCTCATGAAGACACGAATTCCTCTATCATGCTCAAGCACCTCTGTGGTCTATACCAGGAGAGAGAAAGACAGGAAAGGTTTGAGATCTCCAAGGCTCTATTTCAGAGCAAGCTTGGAGAGGGTGCCCCATCTGGGCCTCATGTAGTCAATCTCATTGGCTACATTGAGTTCTTGGTGGTTCTAGGGTTTAACTCCTTGAAGAAATGGGTACCGATATCATTCTTTCATCACTCCCCTAGATCTTCTCTAAATTTGTTTTAAATTTCAACATGAACAACATTGAGAAGTCTCTATCTGATCTTATTATCTTCATTTTCCAAGTGGACACTGATATGAAGCGTGAAAAGCCTTTTGTCCTTGTGGTGAATAAAAGGAAAGGGAAGGCAAAGATCTTTAAGCCCAAATATTTTTCAAGGCCTTCCAAGAAAATGAAGATCAAAGGGGAGGCAATAGAACAGGAGGCTGTTTGTTTCACATGTTGCATGAAGGGCCACTAGAAGAAAAACTACACCCATCCAAGGAATCAAGGGGGAGCTTCAGGTGAATTTTTTATCAAATGAAATCTATCTGTTTATACCAATTAGGTATTAGATACTGCTTGTGGTTCTTAAATCCGTATCCAAATGCAGAAACCAAGTAGATTCAGGAAGATTGATCGAGGGTTGGTTGATCTATGTGCAGCCAACGGAGCCAGACTTACTGTTGTAGCTGTCGGGGACTACCACCTCACATTGCCAATTGGAATGATCTTGGTGTTAAAGGGTTGTAATTATGTGCCTTATGTTACTAAAAACATTATTTCAGTATCCAGATTAGATACTGATGGATTCATCTTCAATTTTGGAAATGAATGTTGCTACTTTTATAAAGAAAACATTTGTTTTGGTAGGGCACATGTATATAATGGCCTTTATGTGTTAGACTACACAAACCAATTAATGGAAATCAATGAAAATGTTAATTCACATGACTCATACCACACCCAACTTTGGCATCACCGGCTAGGTCATGTCAATGATAAACGTTTGAAAAAATTACATCAAGATGGGTATTTAGATTCTTTCGAACTAAAACCACTTGGTGTATGTCATGTGTGTATACAAGGCAAAATGACCAAAGCCCCATTTAGTGGTATAGGTGAAAGGGCTAAAGAGATTCTATAATTAGTTCACACAGATGTGTGTGGACCATTACTAGTTGAAGCAAGGGTTGGGTTCTTGTACTTAATAACTTTTACTAATGATTTTAGTAGATATGGATATATTTACATAATGAGGTATAAGTCAGATTATTTTGATCGGTTCAAAGAATTCAAGAATGAAGTTGAGAACCAGCTTGGTAAGAAGATTAAGAAACTCCTTTTAGATAGAGGAGGAGAATATCTCAATTGAGACTTCATTGATTTCTTACAGGAGTTTGGGATTCTATCTCAACTCACTCCTCCTTACACGCCTCAGTGGAATGGTGTAAGTGAAAGGAGGAACCGCACCCTGTTGGACATGGTGAAATCAATGATGAGTCATGAAAGTATTCCATTATCCTTTTGGGGATATTCATTACAAACAGAAGCACACATACTAAACCATGTACCAACTAAATCGATAAATGGTATTCCATATGAGTTATGAAGTGGATGTAAAGCCATGTTATCAAATTTACATGAGTGGGGTAGCAAAGAATTTGTTAAGGCCTCTTCAGGTAACAAACTTTCACCCTGAGGCACAAATTGTATCTTTATAGTATATCCCAAGGTATAAAGGGGATATTATCTATAAAACCCCTTAGATAAAATGGTTACAGTTGCAGGACATGCCATATTATTTAAGAGGGCGCACATCTCTAAAAGAGATAGTGGGAGTGAGATAGAATTTGATGAAGTCGAGGCACAAGATACACAAGAGTTGGTAAAAGAACATATTCAACAAAACCCCATGGAAGAACAATCTATTCCAGAGACACAGTAACTATATAGGAGCACGAGAGATGTGAGAGAACTAGAACGATATGGTTTTCTTGTCACCGAGGATGGTGACTCGTTATAGGTTGACAATGATGATACCCTTACCTACAAGTATAAGGACCCAGACTTGTTACATACATAATCTTGAATTTAGACAAGAAAACACTTCCTTTTACATTGAAGATCTTTTCAAGTTTAGAGATTTATAGAATTAAGACAATACATTCACGACATTACACATTATTACAAAGTGGATACCATAAAAATAGTTTCCATTTTTCTCAAAATATAAAACATTAAAACATAAAACAAGATTCGTTGAAAATTATTCAACATTTTACATGTCTTCCTTCCTTGTATTACACATCTATTAACCTATGAGAAATCATTTAAAAATTTTTTATGAGCACAAAATCTCAATAAGGGATGTAAAAGAAGGAAAAATCACATTAGTCCATGAATACTCATAATGTATAAAAGCATTTTCAAAAGACATTCTGGTCACCCATATATACTTACTTTGTGTAACATGAGATTTACACAAGATCCACACAAAACATGATAACATAAATATAATCATAAAGGTATCTTGGGGCATTACTTACATAATCTAGTAACCATTCTTGGCTACCTTATAATTTGTAACCCTCACAGTTACCTTACATTGTCTAACC
Organism: Viscum album; assembly: GCA_963277665.1. Taxonomy (NCBI): domain Eukaryota; kingdom Viridiplantae; phylum Streptophyta; class Magnoliopsida; order Santalales; family Viscaceae; genus Viscum; species Viscum album. Next base: position 71,817 of record CAUJRU010002274.1, read on the forward strand.
ATTGCAGTTACACTTGGAGTAACCATACGGCTGACCTCCAACTTACTCATACCCAATGAATTCTAGGGAGATATTGGTACCACCCTTAATCATAAATAATTCCCAAGAACCAAAACATAATCATACAACATGAATAATTCCATAAAACATTACTTTGGAATTTTGTAAAACCGAATTTAAAAAGAGGATTTCTAAAGAAAAGCCCCTTATAAATATCATAAAATTGAAGAGAGACTTAATATAGTGGATGGAGTATGTATATATACTATAAATAAACATAATGAAATATAATATAAACATAAACCATCACACAAACAATTTAAACAGCACATAAATAATGAATTAGAAGGTTAACCCAAAGAATGGAAATCGGGTTAAGAATTACCTTACCTCGGGTTTGTCTTACTTAAAACTTGTTTAAACATCCTGTATAATGGTTAAAAGAGTGTTATTAATATTTTACAGAAACATTTTAATGTTTATAACATCTTATATGATCATTTCATAACATCATTTAACCCTTAATTGTTAGTATTTTTCCCTTTGCACTTTTTTTGGGTGAGTTCTTAACATGATTTCCATGATTGGTTCATTATGGACATTCTTGTTGATTGGAAGTGAAAATATAGAATTTTAATGGAGTGTTATTTACATATATCCAGAAACATAAATTATTCCATTCATCATTTTTAATTCTTACATGAGGATGATTCATAAGTTAGAACATTAATGATGTTCGTTTAGATCATTTTAGTGGTTATTTGATAATAACAACCCTATTTTTGTATTATAAATTAGAAACATGAGTAAAAAATAATATTAGAACCATGAGTGAGTCATAAAACATATATTATAACCTGTTTCAACCATATAAATGGTTTCATGACCAGACTTGAAAGAATTAATGGAAATTGAAATCACATCGTCCACTATGTCGGTAATTCAACACAAAGAGACAATGTTTTTATTATTTAAATAAGTGGGAGAGGAGAAGAATAATGATGATTAATTTTCCATAAATATGATAGAATATAGAATATACATGATTAATTGAGATTTCATGCCTCCTGGGTAAGGATATATGAAGAAAGAATAAGGAAAGAACTCAAAATAAAAGAATAATTGTGAAATCGCTTACAAAAATTCGGCAGCCTAACAACTACGCAACATGGTTTTAGAAAATATTAAAAAGATATGGGACAAGGGTAACCCATCCAGAAATGAATCCTAATATAGAGTAGATAAAGAATAATAATAAAATAATAACATGGTATGAAAACTTGAACGTTATACCACATAAAAGATAACTTGAAAGGAAAAAAGAAAGAAATTGAGAATTTTATTACCTTGTAGAGTAACCCTTAGAACTTGAAGGTTGGGACCTTGGGGGCTTGAGGAAACCTTGGTAGGACTACTATTAAGGTAAGTATTCTAGAGCTTCATTGAGGTAGAATTGGGAATGAATTCAATGAAGGGAAGAGTTGGTATTTATAGGAAAAGTGAGGGATTATTTTAATAATTTTCAAGGGACACCTCATGAGTGGTATTTACAAAACCATGGGGTTTTCCATGGTATTTTCCCATGGTATAAGCCACTTGGGACACCTCACGTATTATTTAACTATACCCAAGTCGACCAGGTGTATGACATCATTATTATATCATTAATGATTTCATTCATTCACCGAAACTAAAAACCGTATTTTATTTTATTCACTGAATAATCAACTATTTCAGAAAAATTCCCAAAATTCACCATAACCATTTATCAATGTGTAGATTTCAAAAATGAATTCCATTTTTTGAAAATAATTTTCTAAATATTATTAATTTAATTTTTAAATAAAATCATACTTAATTCAAAAATTAACAATTCTAATTCTGTAACTACTTCTATAAAACAATGAAAAATTAACCTATATGCTATTATCTTAAAACCTTAATAAAATAAAATAATAATAAAATTTTTTATTCAATATGGTCATATCACTATTAATATTACTATTCATAAGGGTATGGTACTATTCACAAAAAAACAAGTTGTTTCCAATAGACTCCAAATAACATACTGAACACAATTGGAGATGACAGTTTCTTGAAATTCAAAACATAGAAGTGGAAAAATTATGTTAAAAGGACAGTTATAAATATCTACTTAAAACAAAGTTCCATGCATTTCTATTTATTTTTAGAAAAACTTGGGGTGTTACATTATCCTCACCTTCTTGAAATTGCGTCCTCGCAATTTTATTTACTTATTAAACAACTGAGGGTACTTTTCCCTCATAGCATTTTCAGACTCCCATGTTTCTTCTTCAACCATGTGGTTTCTCCACAAAACCTTTACCTGGTGGATTACCTTATTACACAATACTTGTTCCCTTCGATCAAGAATCTGAACTGGTTTCTCTTCATAAGAAAGGTTCTCTTCCAGCTGAACTGCTTCTGGGATCAAGACATGTGATGAATATGGCACATACTTTCTCAACATCGAAACATGAAAAACATTGTGTACCTGAAACAAACTCGAAGGAAAAGCTAAGCGGTATGAAACTGTTCCAAATTTCTCCAAGATTTCAAAAGGACCGATGAACTGTGGACTTAGCTTTCCTTTCTTACCGAAATGCATCACACTTTCCCAATGAGAGACTTTGAGGAAAACATGGTTACCTACCTCGAAAGAGAATTCTTTCCTTCTGTTATCTGCATAACTTTTTTGTCTGCTCTAAGCTGTCCTCATGTGCTGGTGGATCACCCTCACTTTCATAGCCACTTATTCTACTAATTCTGGCCCCATCAACTTTCTTTCACTAAATTCATCCCAAAACGCTAGAGTTTGACACCACTTCCCATAAAAGGACTCAAAAGATTCCATCTGAATACTGGAATGAAAACTATTATTATAAGAAAACTCAACTAAAGAAAGATATTGACCCCAACTTCCCTAATAGTCCATTTAACAAGATAAAATCATATCCTCCAAAGTTTGAATCGTTCATTATGACTGCCCATCTGATTGAGGATGAAAATTTGTACTAAAATTTAACTTTATGCCCAACAACTTCTGAATTCCCTTCCAAAAGTTATAAGTGAACCTGGGATCTCGGTCAGATACAATGAAAAGAGGAACTCCATGTAACCTGACAATATACTTGAGGTAAAATCAAGACAGAAGATCCAAATACATTGTATCTCGAATAGATAGAAAATGTACAGACTTTTTTATCTGATCAACAATAACCCAAATAGCATTGTTACCTCGAGAAGTCATTGGTAGTCCCACCATAAAGTCCATGTATACATTCTCCCATTTCCACTCTGGCACTGGAAAAGGATGAAGTATCCCCTTTGGTAACTACCACTCTTCTTTAACCTGTTGACATGTAAAATATTTCATGGTAAAATCAGTAATATCTCTTTTCATTCCATTGCACCAATAATACTCCTGAATGTCTCTGTATATCTTAGTACTGCCAGGATGAACAGAAAATAGAGAACTATGAGCTTCACACAACAAATATTTCTTCAACTAAGAATCACTAGGCACACACAACCTTTTTACAAATCTTAAAACACAATCTTTATCAATATTAAATTCTGGAAACTTACCCATTTTAACCAATTCTACCTTTTTCTGTAGTTCAAAATCTTCCTTTTGCGCCTACTTAATTCTGTATGACAATGAAGACTGCACTGAAACCTGAAACAAAACATAGGTATTCCCTGCACCAACAACTTCTAAGCAAAAATTCATCAAATCATTAATCAATGGATCATGTTCCAAATGTATCATGATTAATGATGCATGATATTTCCGACTTAAGAAATATGCCACTTTTTTTGCTTTCCTAGGATAGTAATTGATCATGTAGTCATAATCCTTTATCAGTTCTAGCCATCTTATCTACCTCATGTTTAATTCCTTCTGAGTGAATATATACTTTAGACTTTTATGGTCAGTATATATTTTTCATTTGGTTCCGTGTATATGATGCCTCCAAATTTTCAAATCAAAAACCACAGCTGCCAATTCCAAATCACGTGTAGGATAATTTACCTCATGAGGACTATCTTGTCTCAAAGAATAGGCAATTACCTGATCATTATGTATCAAAACACAACCAAGTGCCTTCAAAGAAGCATCACTGTAGATGACAAACTCACCATTTTGGGAAGGTTAGGCCAAAACAGGAGCATTCACCAATCTCTTCTTCGGTTCCTGAATACAAAAATCACATTCCTCTATCCAAAAAAATTTAACCCCTTTCCGTGTTAACTTAGTTATCAAGCTAGATAACCGTGCAAATTTCTTTACAAACCATCAGTAAAAACTTGCTAAGCCCAGAAAACTATGAATATCTATATCATTTTGTGGGTCTTGGCCATTCATCAACTACTTTTGTTTTGGAAGGATCAGTTGTTATTCCATCCTTATTTACAATGTGCCCAATAAAAGAAATTTGTTGCAACGAAAAATCACACTTGCTGAATTTTACATATAGTTTATTTTCTTTTAATGTTTGTAAAACAACCCTTAGATTTTTTCCATGCTCCTATTTATTTTTATAAAATACCAGAATGTCTTCAATAAATACAACCACAAACTTATCCAAGAACTCATGAAATACTCTATTCATAATATTTATGAATACATCAGGTATATTAGTTAATCCAAATAGCATAATAACAAATTTATAATTCCCATATCTAGTATGAAAGGCTGTTTTCAGGATGTTATCCTCCTTTACCTTCAGCTGATTGTATCCAGATCTCAAGTCAATCTTGGAAAAGTACTGAGCTCCCTGGAGATGATCAAACAAGTCATCAATATGAGGCAAAGGATACCTGTTTTTAATAGTGATGTTATTTAAAGCTCTTTAATCAATTCAAAGTCTCATGGAACCATCTTTCTTTTTAAAAAACAAAATAGGGGCTCCCCATAGTGATGTTCTAGGATGAATTAAGCCTTTGTTAAGAAAATCCTGCAATTGATTTTTCAATTCAAGAAGTTCTATTTGAGCCATATGATATGGGGGTTTTGAAATTGGCTTAGCATTAGGAACTAATTCAATTGTGAATTCGACTTCTCGATTGGGTATGACACTAGGTAACTCATCAGGAAAAACATCAAGGTATTCATTTACCACTGGTACATCATTAATTTTAATAGTTCCCTTGTATTCAACAATATGATCAAGATAACTTTCATTTCCATCTTTCAATAGTTTCTCAGCTTCCTGATATGTTATCATTTGTATGGGTTCATTCTTGTATACAAACTGAAACTCTTTCTGAAAAACAACTTCTTTAGCTCTACAGTAAATCTTAGCATGATAATTATAATGCCAGTCAATCCCCAGAATAACATGAAACTCGACTAAGGGTAAAACAAAAAGGTTTGCAGGTAATGTCTTTTCAAAGACCACAATAGAAATATTCTTATAATTCCTCCTTGCTATAACATTTCCCCCCGGTGTTTTAACAACAAGTTCAGGTCTCATTTGTTGAGGTGATATTTCCAATTTAGTAGAAAATTTCTCAGAGATGAAGGAATGTGTAGACCACGTATCAAACAAAACTTTCGAAAAACCTGAGTGAACAAACAAATTACCTGATACAACTTCATTGGATGGCCCAAAATTTGCTGACGTAGTTGCAAAGGATCGCACTACACCTTTCTACTTGTAGTCTAGATTCATTTCATTATTCAGATCTCTCTTTGGGTAGGCGTTTTCATAGTGACCCATCTCACCACATTTAAAACACATTACAGTTTGCTTATCAAGATTATTCTTAGGATCATTTTCATTGCAATCTCAGGCCATATGTCCAAACTTACCACATTTAAAACACTTCCCAGTTTTGATAAGACATTCCCTAGGGTGTTTCTTTCCACACATTAAACAAACTGGAAATTGGATTTTATTACCATCAGATTTCTTTGGTTGATTCTTACCCATTGCTTTCCAACTGTACCTCTTCTTCTATTTGTTTCCAAAATGCATGTGATCATCAGAAAACTCCATCTCTACCCTCTCAGCACATCAGAAAAGTTTCTCATAACTTTTGAATTCACGAGAGGCCAACACCCTTCGATACCTTGGCTTCACTCCGGAGTAAAAGCAGTTGATTTTGCTATCAAGATCTAGAATATGATTTAGAGAATACCTCACCAGTCAGGTGAAGTTTGCTTCATACACAACCACTGAATCTTCCTCCTTTTTCTATTCAAGGAATTGTTTCTCCATTCTTAGTCGCACCACCTTAGGAAAATATTTTTCAAGGAAAATACTTTTAAATATATCTTACTTTAAGGAATCAAAATCCTATCTACCCCTGATATTCCTTACCATTTACCACCACTGATCAGATTCCCCTTCAAAATGATAAATGTCAAGACTTAAGTTTTCATTATCTGAACATCCCATAACATCGAATATCTTTTCAAGGGCCTTGATCCATCATTCAGCTGCTACTAGGTCAGAAGATCCACTGAATGTAGGAGGATGTTGTCTCAGAAAATGTTCCACTACTGTCATGTTCCGTTGTGGTACCTCTATTGATTCTCTTGCATGGATGCCACCACCATTTATTTTTTGCGTTAGCTGATCCATTACTATCACAAACTGCTCAGTTTCAATCCCTACCATTCCGGGCTGTAGTTCTAGAAGGATGTCATTCTGTCGGTGCCTCTCCTCTTCAGCATCCCTGTTCCTTCTGTGGACAACCATTCTAAACAAACATGTCTTAGATAAATCAACAAGGTAATCTTTAAATGCTATTACATTTCAAATTAAACAAAGAGTGAAAATAATTTATGGTATTCTATTAACATCACACAAACCCCTAAAGTTATCTAAACCATCCTCTAATACCAAATATAAGGACCCAGACTTGTTACATACATAATCTTGAATTTAGTCAAGAAAACACTTACTTTTACATTGAAGATATTTTCAAGTTTAGATCTTTATAGAATTGGGACAATACATTCATTACATTACACATTATTATAGAGTGGATACCATAAAAACAATTTCCATTTTTTTTCAAAATATAAAACATTAAAACATAAAACAAGACTCCTTGACAATTCTTCAACATTTAACGTGTCTTCCTTCCTTGTATTACACATCCATTAACCTGTGAAAAATCATTTAAAAACATGGGATGAGCACAAAAGCTCAGTAATGGGTTGAAAGAAGTAAAAATCACATTAGTCCATGAATACTCATAACGTATGAAAGCATTTTCAAAAGACATTATTGTCACACATATATACTTAATTTGTGTAACATGAGATTTACACAAGATCCAAAAAAACATGAGAACATAAATATAATCATAAAGTTATCTTGGGGTATTACTTACATAATCTTGTAACCATTCTTGGCTACCTTATAATTTGAAACTCTCACGGCTGCCTTACTATGTGTAATCATCGTAGTTACACTTGGAGTAACTATACGGAAGACCTCCAACTTACTCATACCCAATGAATTGGAGGGATATATAGTTCCCAACATTAATCATAAATAATTTCCAAGAACCAAAACATAATCATACAACATGAATAATTCCATAAAAACATTACTTTGGAATTTCGTAAAACTGAATTTAAAAAGAGGATTTTTAAAGAAAAGCCCCTTATAAATATCATACAATTGAAGAGAGACTTAATAGAGTGGATGGAGTATGTATATATAATTTAAATACACATAATGAAACATAATATAAATATAACCCATCACACAAACAATTTAAATAGCACATAAATAATGAATTTGAAGGTTAATCCAAAGAATGGAAATCGGGTTAAGACTTCCCTTACCTCGGGTTTGTCTTAATGAAAACTTGTTTAAACCTCCTCTATAATGATTAAAAGAGTGTTATTAATATTTTATAGAAACATTTTCATGTTCATAACATATTATATGATCATTTCATAACATCATTTCACCCTTAATTGTTAGTATTTTTCCCTTTGCACTGTTTTTGGGTGAGTTCTTAACATGATTTCCATGATTGGTTCATGATGGACATTCTTGTCGATTGGAAGTGAAACTCCAAAATTGGAATGGAGTATTATTTACATATATCCAGTAACATAAATTTTTCCATTCATCATTTTTAATTCATACATGAGTATGATTCCTAAGTTAGAACATTAATTATGTTCGTTTAGATCATTTTAGTGGTTATTTGATAATAACAACCTTGTTTTGTCTTATAAATTAGAACCATGGGTACAAAAGAATTCCAGAACCATGGGTGATCCATAAAACATATATTATAAATTATTTCAACAATATAAATGGTTTCATGACTAGACTTGAAATAATTAATGGAAATTAAAATAACATCGTCCACGATGTTGGTAATTCGACACAAATGGACAATGTTTTTATTCTTTAAATAAGTGGGAGAGGAGAAGAATAATGATGAGTAATTTTCCATAAACATGATAAAATATAGAATAGACATGATTTATGGAGATTTTATGCCTCTTGGGTAACGAGATGTGAAGAAATAATAAGGAAAGAACTCAAAATAAAAGAATAATGGTGAGATCGCTTACAAAAATTCAGCAGCCTAACGGTTACGCAACATGGTTTTAGAAAATATTAAAAATATAAGAGACAAGGTTCACCCATACCTAAATGAATCATAATATCTATTTTATCAAGAATAAGAAGAAAATAAGAACATGTTATGGAAACTTGAAAGTTATACAACATAAAAGAGAACTTGAAAGGAAAAAAGAAAGAAATTGAGAATTTTCTTACCTTGTAGAGTAACCCTTTGAACTTGAAAGTTGGGGCCTTGGGGGCTGTATGAATCATTGGGAGGACTACTATGATGTTAAGGATGCCAGAGCTTCATTGAGGGAGAATTGGGAATGAATTCAATGAAGGGAAGAGTTGGTATTTATAGGAAAAGTGAGGGATTATTTTAATAATTTTCAAGGGACACCTCATGAGTGGTATTTAAAAAACCATGGGCTTTCCCATGGTATTTTCCCATGTTATAAGCCACTTGGGACACCTCACATATTATTTAAGTATACACAAGTCTACTAGATTTATGAAATCATTATTATATCATTAATGATGTCATTAATACACCGAAACTAAAAACTGTATTTTTTACTATTCACCGAAAAATCAACTGTTTCAGAAAAATTCCCAAAATTCACCCTAACAATTTATCAACGTGTATATTTCAAAAATGAGTTAAATTTTTTGAAAATAATTTTCAAAATATTGTTAATTTAATTTTTAAATAAAAGTATACTTAATTCAAAAATTAACAATTCTAATTCTGTAACTACTTCTATATCACAATGAAAAATTAACCCTGATGATATTATCTTAAAGCCTTAATAAAATAAAATAATAATAAAATTTACTATTCATTAGGGTCATATCACTATTCATATTACTATTCATTAGGGTATGTTACTATTCACCAAAAATAGTTCGTTCCAATAGACTCCAAATAACATACTGAACATAATTGTAGATGATAGTTTCTTGAAATTAAAAACATAGAAGTGGAAAAATTATGTTAAAAGGATAGTTATAAATATCCACATAAAACAAAGTTCCATGAATTTCTAGTTATTTTTAGAAAAACTTGGGGTGTAACAACAAGGAAGCAGTTGAAGGCACAAATGTTGCCAAGTAGTAAGAAGCCATGAATTCTGAAATGGATTCCTTACACCAAAACCAAGTCTGGATTTTTGTAGATCCTCTAGTTGATGTAAAGCCTGTTGGTAATAAATGGATATTCAAGAATAAACTAGACATGGAGGGACAAGTCAGCACCTATAAGGCATGACTGGCTGTAAAAGGTTTTAGACAGCGTCAAGGAATTGACTCTGATGAAACATTTTCACCCGTTCCGATGCTGAAATCCATCAGAATCCTATTGGCCACTGTCGCTTACCATGACTATGAAATTTTTCAAATGGATTTCAAAACAACATTCCTTAATAGGAACCTCCAAGAAGATTTCTACATGACACAACCTGAAGGGTTTGTGACTCCAAAGGATTCCAACAAGGTATGCAAGTTGCAGAAATCCATTTATGGATTAAAGCAAGAATCAAGGTCATGAAACATTTGTTTTGATGAAGCCATAACAGAATTTGTCTTTTTAAAGAACGAATGTGAGACTTGTGTCTACAAAAGGTTTAGTGGAAGTGCAGTCATTTTTCTAATAGTATATGTTGGTTACATATTACTAATTGGAAATGAAGTACCTGTCTTACAATCAGTTAAGTCATGGTTGGATAAATGCTTCTCTATGAAAGACTTGGGGGAGGTAGCATATATTCTTGGAATCAAGATCCATCGTGATAGATCCAAGAGAATTTTGGTCCTGAGTCAAAGTACATAAATTGACAAGATACTGAAGATATTCAGTATGGAACAATATAAGAGGGGATTGTTGCCAGTGTCACATGGCATTCATATTTCCAAGAAAATGTGTCCTCAGACACAATAGGAAAGAAAAAAAATGGAAAGGATCCCTTACTCATCAATGATTAGGTCATTCATGTATGATATGATATGTACAAGTCTAGATGTTTCTTACACATTATGTGTGGTAGGAAGATATCAAGATGATCCAGGAGACTTCCATTGGATGGCAGTCAAGACTATCATTAAGTCTCTGAGGTGTACTAAGTATATGTTCCTGGTTTATGGAGGAGATGAGGAACTAGTCATCAGAGGACATATAGATGCTAGTTTCTAGACTGATCAAGATGAAATGAAGTCACATACTGGATACATCTTCAGTTTTAATGGAGGTGCAGTGAGATGGAAGAGATCAAATCAAGGTGTGGTGGCAGATTCTACAGTAGAGTCTGAGTATATCGCAGCTTTTGAGGCAGCTAAAGAAGTAGTATGGATGTGAAGTTTCATCCAAGAGCTGTATGTAGCACCTAGAAGTAAATTTCATATCAGACTCTATTGTGATAATATTGTAGTGGTGGCAATTGCAAAAGAGCTAAGGTCACATCAGCATACAAATCACATACTTCAGAAGTATCATCTCTTGAGGGATTTTTCTCAGAGAGGTGAAGTTGCAGTGAGTAGTATTTCCTTGGAAGACAATGTGGAGGACCCCTTGTCTAAAGCCTTGACTCAGCAGAAACATGATCATCATGTGAGGTCTAGTGGACTAGAAGTCGTAGGAAGTTGCCTCTAGTCCAAGTGGGAGCTTGTTAGAGTTGGTGTCATGAGAACCAACTGTTTATACTTTGATTACATGAATGTACACTTATTATATATAGTTCATTGTTCTACATGACTATAATATAATAATGTTCTGCAATATTTGTTGTATTAATAAAGTCATGGCAGATCCCGGCTATAATGAGAACCTTGAAATGCCCTAACAATATTATTAAATAAAGTTATACGGTTGGATGACATACTATGATAGGACACATAGTATACATACCATCTTGTGGGAGTACTCATAAGAAGACGAGACTCTCTCTCATGGATTTCGCATTTCGTAATCTCTAAGATGGGAGATTATCAGAACAGACCCACCATTAGCAATTCTGCATGTCTTGGTGTCATCAGACATTGCTATCTGCGAGCGTGTGTAATGGTCCTTAGACTGGAAGATTATCATTAACTCATGTCATGACTCGCGCACTTATATTAGCTAACGAAAACCATCAAGAAGACAGTTGGCGGGAAGTAGGGTATGTTGGGTGTGTCACGAATGACAAGTTTTTAATGGATAAGTCAAGGAACGATTTGTCCCTTCTATATTTGTGGAAGTAGATATATCAGGCCCTTTGATTAAAATAGAACTATCTCCCAAATTCCATGGCCATGGTGTAACGACGAGTTTATTTCTGGAAGTCAAAGTATGACAGATCAAGCACATAGGTTTATGACACTGCCATGAAACCTTCTGGATGAGATATTGAGACAAGGAGATTAAATTAAATGGTAAACATTCATATGTCGTGTCACATCAATGTGGCGTCAACTTCTTTCTCTTGGGTGACTTGGCCTGTTGCTAGATAATAATCTTGGACTTTAGGCAAGCCCGCCTAATGCCAACAAGAAAGAGGCCTGGAGGGTCACACACTAAGTGTATCCAAGTATCTCAAGTAGAATAAAGATTATTCTCTTGCGTGTTTTAATAATTATTAAAGGAAGCCTAAATCGTTTTAATGGTGGAGGAAGAATAAAATGATAACAAGATATACACGTTGGGTATTAATGATTACACGCCGTGCAGTTTTCATTTTGGAAAGGAAATGAAAAACAAGTACACGCTGTGTATTAATAATTACACGCCGTGTTGTTTTATAAAAAACAAGTACATGTTGTGTATTAATGATTACATGCCATGTAGTTTTTTTAGTCTGGATTTTGAGGAGATAATATTATTTTATTAAATAATATTTATAATAATCGGCGTTGGCGCATGTCAAGGAATTAATGATTCGACATGGGGGTTATCAATAAGAGTTAATGAAATAAATAAAATGTGTAACACGTTTCTTTATTTTCATAACTCTATAACCTCAAACCCAATATAAATATCCTCACAACCCCCAACACTTTTCCAAATAATCGTTGTGCACAACAATTCTGGAGAATTCTCTCAAGACCGAAAGAACTCTATCCTCCAAGAACACTCTCAAGACTGAGAGAGATCCACCTCCATCAGATCAAGGCGATCTAAGGAGGACAACGCAAGCAAAGGTTTTTCCCCGCTAGCACCCAGAGATTCCTTTGGTGATGTCCAAAGATACGTGGTGCACATTTGGATCACCGCTAGAGGAAGTCTACACTTGGTTTCTGCGACGCAACGACGAATCACATCAGAACGTGATCATAAATATCAACGAAGAAAGAACACCGTAAAAGGTACTTCTTGTCAATTAATTAAATTAATTATAATCAACCTGTGATGATATTCCTTTATGGTTCCAGGACTTTTCTTCTTCTTTTTCTATTTCTGTGATTCGATCCATGGAGTATGGTGTTTATCGTAGCATTAATCCTGGATTTATCATTGTTAATGACAAAAAGCCAAGTGGGCAGATCCACCCACAAGCTTCCGCTGCGCCCGGAATCTTCACGACACCTCTTGTGTAGAATATATTATACCAGCATCACCATTGTCAAGTCACATCATAGTTAAGTCCACATGGCCTTTCTTAAAGGAATGAAACAAGGTTTTCAAACTAAGTAGAATTCCACAAAAAAACCTATATGGGAAAACACTTTTTAGTTTTTTATTGACACTTAAAACACTTGTCCTTAGTTTTCAAAAAAATCATACACTAACTTGTTCTAATAGTGGGTTCCCTAAACCCAACTATGCATTTAATTTCCATATCATGTGTACAGTTAGATATACATGATG